>JABANP010000193.1:0-91139 GCA_013115135.1 Perkinsus olseni | reverse complement strand
AAAACTATCGACTCCTGCGTGTAAAATTGACTAAAGAGACCTTGATGACTGATGCTTCCTTTTCCTTGGGTTTAGCTTGCGTGATGGCTACTCTACCCGTCGACCAGCAGCGGGAGGTCCCTATGAACTACGAGGACCTTCCTCTCTTCACACCACACTCCGCCAAAGCCGCTTGGCTGGCCTATGGTGACTGTGTTCTATTCATGATAATAGTTATATTAACAGCAAGGCAGCTCGTGAAGCAAAGACGGGAGGAGAGAAGAGGGGATGCGGTACTAATCGGTCTCGAGGATTCGCTAGGATTCGCCTTTCTGTGCTCGATCCAGGCCCCAGCAGTATCGCTCACTGGCAGCCGCACTCGTAAACTCTTCCTTATCGGCTTATGCCTGTCTAACCTTGCAAGAGCAGTGAGTCTGGTCATCGATGCAGTAGTGCATAATGAGGTCAGAGAGCACATCTGGGAGCACTCCGTCCAGGTCCGTCTTCATCATCATCAATGACAGGCCACTGTTCTTGTCATTCAGGGTTGGACCAACTACGTCCTCATGGTCTTCCCTTCCCTTCTCTTCCTCTCTACCTACAGCATAGTTATACTATTTTGGGCCCAGGTAAGCCCTTCCCTAGCCTCCCTCCCTAAAGCCACATGCTCTCAGGTCTACTACGCAGCCATCCTAGTATCATATCCCCTACTACGCCCAGTGTGTATCTTTTTTCAATATCGCAGTGTACCTTCTTTCGTATCAAGGCCACAGTCATCCCTCACCCATGCAGGTACGGCGTATTTTTGATCATCTCGGTGGTGACCTTCCTCCTCAAGGCCTGGCACCAGTATAGCCAGTAAGTTCAGTCGCTGTCCCAGAACTTCCCAAAGGCATCCCCTCCATTGTAGGTACATATTCTTCATAGTCGGATTCCTCTACATCATCTGTGCTGTATTCTTCTTCTACTATGGGGTAGGTCCTAAGCCGCCATGTACTTCGCTGAACTGATCGTTCCCAGATTCAAGTAGCGGGTCAGCTTAAGGACAGGTCCCGAAGGCAACGGTCGTATGGCGGGGTGTCAACGACAGAGGCCAGCAAGAATCATGCTGTTCTTAATCGGGTACTGAAAGAATTCGACTAGAGTAGTATAGGTACTGTCTTCAGGTCCTTGTTCTCACCTTGACCTGTCCTCTCATATTCCTGGTCCGAGGGATGCTCAGCGTGCTCTACGGAGTTGGCGTTCTCAGGACATATGGCCCTGCGAGTGTCGATCGACTAGCATGGGATTCGCTGGTGGGGTTGCCTAGAGATGTCAACGACTGCTCAGTTGTATTCCTAGGTTTACTGCCTAACGGAGTGGATACCATCCCTTCTCATAGTCGTAGTATTCTGGCCAGCTAGTCGACCTGCTGGCCATGCCGGTGATGATGATGGCCATCAGGTGAGTCACCAACATCCGTCGTGTCTGGGATGAACGCCTCCAAATTCAGTCGGGTTATGGTGACCAATCATCGAGCTACGACTCTCTCGTGTCACCTCTTCTGGGCCCTCATCATGACGAGCAGGGTAACCAAGACATAGAGGCCAATAGGAAACAGATGAGGACGGAGCAGGAAGATGAGAGGTGTAGTAGGGATTCCTGTCATGGAATGGCCGTTGCCGTATAGGGGTACCGGAACGACCGAGTCGATTATGAGACTATGGCAGCTGAATGAGGGTTAGCGTGGGAAAGGGATCAATGGTATGCTCTTATCTTACTGCAGATAACGATGCCTTGAAGAAGGTCGTTCCTAAGTTACCTCATGCCAACCCTGTTGGGCCAACGAAGCCTGTAACCGATGTACCACCTGTAGGCAACGAAGAAGTACTTGATTATCGTATAGTCTCTGTTAAACTTGTCATTGATGATCAGGCGAATGCTCCGAGCGGCGGGCGTAAAGGCAGGTCTTGGAGTCATCAGTTACGTGATGTCTGGACTGGTCACAAGGAACAGCCCGGGGCGTGGAAGGAGAAAAAATAACATTTCCAGTTTGCCATTCATGCCTTGTGTTCGAGACACGCAATATCGTGACGTATGGCAATTGTCTCCCAGAAGGATTTATGCTGTTGCGGCGCAGCAGTTCTAACCGCCCGGCTGAGGTATGCCGAAGATGAGATGTCAGCTACCGGTCACGAGCGTCATCAGCCGTGCCTCGGCGAGGCGAGTCTTCCCTTCCACCCAGTGTGACAAGCACAACACGTCTTCTCTCCTGTTGACATCAAGCACCATCATGGGCAATGTGGCCTCAGTCTGCCCACAGCTCATCGTTCCTCTGTATGTTATGGCCTAGATCCGTGCCGAAGAGCTCGATTGGTGGTCGCCAGCCCAACTCCTGTTGGGTCGTGAGAGGACGGAAGTACTTCGCTTTTGGAGGCAGTCGCTGCATGTGCTGAGGTTAAGCGAAGGATTCGGCATAATTAACATAACCATACTTACTTTGCATCGCTCGAGGTCATTGGCAGTAGCATCCCCAATGCTCTTTATCGGGTTCAGTGATGACTCACCACCGCTTGCTCCTGTGGGTTGGCCCACTTCGCTGGCCTGTCTCGTGTCCTTTTCCTAAATCTTTAGTTTCAACGCCAACACTATTACTTTCTGACCCACACTAGGAATGACCAGTTGTCCTCCCATTCCTGTGCTGATTTCATCTCGCCTTCCACGCGCTGTTTCCACCTGAGCTCCACTGTTAGTGGCATGGACTCGCAGAAGCTGATCGTACTGTGTCATCTCATGGACTTGATTCACTTCCTTAGGTGACATTCGACTCGCAATTCACTGTTCTTTCTTTGTCGACCACCGATTCGCCATCTTGCTCTCTCGCGCAATCTTGCATTTCCTCAGTGTGTTTCCGTTGCCCATCGAATATTCAACAGCATGGCTTCTCTGCCTCGTACGACACGGCGAACATTGCGGTCATTTGGTCGATGGTCGGTACTGCTGCGACAGCGGCTCGGCACTCCCGAGAATGTGGATAAGATGAAGGCAATTGGGCGACGCACATGTAGTGTTGGGCGTGGGGACATGAAGGTGACCATGTCGTGGTCAGTCTATTCCTTCGTCATTATGGGTGGATCGGACGTATGTGCTCAATGGCTGACCACAGGGAGGATCGAGGAGCCGGACTGGGATAGAGCCTTTATATTCGCTGCAGCAGGCAGCGTCTGCATGGTAAACCGTACCACTCCTTACACCATTCATTGGAGCATATCAGTTGCCATTGAACAGTCTTTGGGCGTTCGTGCTTGAGCCCCGACTTCCGGGGTAGAAAGTGGTGGCTCACAAAGCTTGCCACGGAGATGGTCACGCTGACCCCGATGTGAGATGGTGGACGCGGTGCCACTGTTATGTCCGGTCCAGTTACTTTGCATCCCTTATCGGCTTCAACGCCTGGGGACGGTATCCCAACCCTGACCATACGCTGGTCCGGATAATGGAGGATTGGCCACTACTGTACGGTGCATTCGGCCAGTGTCGCTCGTCTAGTACGCATGAGTCTAGGATATGGTTTTTGAGACACATTCATAATATTCTCCTCGAAACCTTTGGACGCTTTCGGGAGTCTCTCCTGATAGTACCAGAGATGTTAGTATCGGCTTGGGGAAAATTTGGTTTCGGGCAACGCTTCTGATCGGTTATAAAATAGGTGATTTTGGATCCTGGGTGGATTCTGGCGCCGTAGCCCGCCACATGGTAGACGATGTCTGGACTAAGGGTCCACGCCGTTGTCGATTCATTCGGCTTTTAATATGATAGGTACCGAGACTCTCTTATTGTGATACCACTCTGCCAAACTTTCAACTATCTGATAATAGCTCCCCACATGCGCAACTTCTTCCATGGTTGTTGCTCTTTCCTGTGGAATATTTATGTATCTTGGTACGTGAGTATGCCGCATGATCAAAGAGAGGCCGATGTCATTGCTGAGAAAGAAGGTAGCCGACAATGCTCCAGTATCAATGAGAGTATGTCCTCAATTTACTCAGCCCGTAAACGTGGTGATGAAAGCCCGTATCATATCTACAATCTTCCACCGGAACCTCGCCGTCTCGTGACGGATGGTCGGCGAACTGAGATAAGTCATCGGGAGTCTCTTAGCTGGAATGCTAAGTGGTGATAAGCGAGACATGAAAACTGCTTGTTTCTGATAATCATTCAACCGTCTGGTGTTGCCAGTCTATTGGACAATTTTCATCTTTGGTAGCTGCGGTGCATTGGCTTCTTTCTTCCCGCAGAATGCCATCTGCATTGGTAACGCCGCGCCAAGGGTCAGGATTGCTCACCACAGAGGCCTGAGCGAGCGGCAGGTGGAGGGACGGGATTTCAAGTTGTTCGAGGAGATTTGGCGGAAGTGCTGTCACTGGCATCCTCTTGTCAGGTAGGTTTCTTGTATATTCTTGCGAGACCTTTGGGTACCGAGTGCGGTTTGTGTAAGTTGGTTAGCATGGATTTCAGGACTATTGCACAGTTGAGCTAGTCGAGCACTGCTCGAGTAAGTCGACTAAAACTCTAGCGTGTCGCACGCTGGTAGACGAACCACTTTTTCCTCTGGTACACACGGGATATCTCTTGGGCTCTCGGTCAAGTTAGGAGAGAAAGTGTCGCCTCTCGAATGTACTGTCTGTTAACGTCGCCAGCGAATTATCTCCTGGAGACATGAACGGAGGGCAGAGTACTACGTCAGCTAGTTAAGCCTGCCGCGTGGGGACATTTCCCACAGTCTGCTTACGCTGCGGGTGGTAGCCGCAGCGGGCCCGGCATAACTAACGTACCGCTTTCGCATGTTGAATTCTACCATCGTACGATACCTGGATTAGGTATGCTCAGCACTCTACGCCGTTTAATGGCCTTACGGGCAACTTCCTAAGCCTGAACATGCGCTCGTCTTGACAACAGAGGACTTGTCTCTGTTGCACTGGATCCTCATGGCTCGCGTGGCCTCCTCATCAGAATCCTCTTCTGCGATACTCTTCACCATCTCTGCTTGTTAACATGCGCATCCACTTCCAAAGCATCCGTTATCTATTCGGAGATTGACTCCCTGACTATCAGCGGTCGGTTCTTTATCCACGAGGCGCATCCGATCGAGAACGTGGGCATACGGGCATTACCACAGGAACAGGAACATACGGTGCATGCCAGGAGGTTCAACTTCCCTTCCTCTGGATTCCCGGCAGTTGATTGTCACGTAGCTCCCTATCACTTATGTGAACGCGACATGGAAGTAGAGATAATGCCTCATTACTCCAGGTAGAAGGCTTTGAATACTATGCTAAATGGACTCATAGCAAGGTGTACTTCATTCGATGAGAGTGAAGTCAGAACTGGCCTCCTAAGAACGCCATGCTTCAGCTTTTACAGCACATCTTATGGAATAGATGCGTCCTGAATGAAGGAGTATAATAGTTTGGAATAGATTGGGATCTCGGATTAATCATATACCCTGGGCAGCCGTTTGGCTGTCCAAGGCTCAATACAATGGACTCAATACCGACATGATGTCAGCGACATCGATCAATGTGTCTAACCAATCCGTCAAGAGGTCGTCGCTGAGTCGGTCCAATATAATAAGAGTTCAAGAATACTAGAAGCCACGGACCCTTCCGGGATGCTTCGATGTCCTGGGCGGGCTAGTAGGTTGTCCAAGGGCCACGTGGACTGCGTTCAGAGCGTCTAATTCCCCGATATGAGTTAGGTTGAATTTATTGGGTATACCAGCGGTTCGAGACTGGACAATAGCGTCCGTTATCTCCTGACCTTCTAGACCTAGTGTAGCCACTAAGGCCGCAGCACCGGCAACTGTAGGAGTGGACATCGATGTGCCTCTCAAAGAAGCGTATCCCCCAGGGTATGTCGAGTTGATATCGAGACCTGGAGCGGCAATCTTAGTAACGGTGCCAGCGTTCGAGAAGTAGGCCAGCTTGATATCTTTTGTGGCCGATGTACTGGCGGCAATACAGAGCATAGATGGGATGTCCACGGCAAAGCTGCACGGATACATGGGTACCTGGTCCAAAGTAGACGCGTCATTGCCAGCAGCAACAACCGCAACATGGTTGGCAGCGGCGGCGTTCTTGAATGCATTCTCGAAGACCTGACTCGCGTAATACGCGCCGTAAGAATGAGATGATACCGTCGCTCCATGTTCAACCGCGTAGTTGAGAGCGCTCAGCGCGTTGCTGGTGTCACCGGATCCTCCTGCATCCAGAAACTTGAGTATCATCAGCTTCACATTGGGCGATCCTCCGTTGGCATTCGCCACTCCAGCAATACCAAGACTGTTATTCGTCTGAGCGGCCGCGTTGCCGGCGCAGTGAGTACCATGACCATTGTCGTCAGTCACATCGCTAGTCTTGGTGAGGAAGTTGTGCCCGATGGAGCCGTCAACTGGGTCTCTCCAGAATTGGTTGACAAGATCCGGATGGGTCATATCAACCCCGGTGTCGCTGATGGCCAATACGATGTCCTTCAACTTCTGCTTGGCTGCTCGAGCTGCTGCCCAGGCAGCACCGATGCGGATAACCTCGAGGTTGCTCTGACAGGAAGACTTGGGGTCGTTGGTACCCAACACAGAATTACCACCTTTACATTCGCTCAGGTCCAGAGGTAGAACTCGCCTGGGGACCGGATTGAGGGAGACCTTGAAGTCGGGCTCGCAAACAAAAGCGATACCCGTCAAATCTTTGGCCTTCTCCAGATAGTTTACTATTTGACCGTAACTCGCCGAGCATTTAGAGTCTACGATTTGGACCCCAACCGCGGTCAAGTCATGGATCATCCCATCTTGTGCAAAGCATTGTTCACAGTCACGGTCCTCTTGAGTGAGGGAGCGCACCCTCCCGCCAGAGGCAGCGGCGGCCTGTGCCATCATGAGCGGTACTTGACGGATGTCGAGTGAGGCACCACGGTGAGAGATCATAACCAGCGTACGATTGGACAGACCTTCACCAAGAGCCACAACATACAGGAAGATGGCCACTGAGAAGGCCGAACGCATGGCCGTGACTAGGCAGGCTAACTAACTGAAAGGTTCAGTCTGAAACCATAGGGTGGATATTGTCGCGCAGTGGTTCAAGCCGCATGGACGATCCGTCCATGCGAGAGACGCTCAGCGGATGATTCACGTCTGCTGCTTCTACTTTCCTGCATCCCCATTGTGAGATCCGTGACTGGAAAAAGTACCCCCGCGCGCTTGGGTTTTGCACGCATGCTCATCTTCCTGCCGGGAACTGATGAGGATGCTACATCCAGGATGTGTGCCAGGCTCCGATTGCACCTAGTGGGCGAATGAACACTACGTGGGGATTTGGAATCTCAAAGCTGCTCTGCGCTTGATCTATCCGATGGCGTGACACCCCTCCGGCCGGTTCACCCCGTGAGCAACCATGGGGTTCCGTACAGTAGACAGCGCACTTGGCTGTCTACTGTCCCCATGGGAACGGTATGGTGTTCAGCAAGGATGTTACGAACAACTTGAAGATCTCGTTATTCCTCAATGTCTTTAATTTTAAAGACGGAAGTTCGAGTGCACGACACCAACGCCGCGAGAATGGCATACGCCGACGCCTTTGGCCGCCGACTGTAGCTAGTGACATCTAAAAATTCGCCGCATGTCGTAGACCCCGCGTGCGATAGAAATTTTATCCCTTCACAGAACGATATTCTGCTGTATTCGACCGTGCCGAATCGCCGATTCAGAATCGGCATGCCGATTCACCTGAGCCTGCGGCAGGCTGCCTGCCTCGTTTCTCACTCATTGCTCAGCCTAGGTGCTCGAGGCTTATCAGCAGCTGCCCATATCCGTAGACAGGCGGATCTCCCGAGTTCCTTGGCCTCCGCGCACCACTACCTCCCTGACTGGTGCGGCGGCATCGATGGGAAAGATGGAATGTGGTCCTACAGTGTGTCTGATCTTGATAGTCCAAAATGGAGCAAGCGCGTAACTAGTCGGATGCGCATGGTTTTACTACCAAACTTTCACACAATGAGGCTGAGTAGAGGCGAAATTTATATTAATAATTTGCGACAACATATGGATCACCGCTTCGCTTCTAGAGCGCGCGAGAGTGATAGACCCATCGCGTGCTGTCCCGACTTGATAGTCCTAGTTGACTTTAATCCATCATGGGTCGTGGAAAACTCCTCCCAACTGAGGGGCGTGTGCCTACTTGCGTGACTGGAGGGAAAATATCGATAACGATCGATATTCGTCCTCCTCCGTTTGGCGAGCCTCCATTTTAATTCCAGTGGATCGATACTTTCCCTCTTCCTTTCCACATATTCCCACGTTAAATTTGAATTCATTGCCAAGTAGATTTGTGGGATTTCAAGCTTCGTGCGCGCCTAGAAACCACACAATAGATATTCTTTGTGCATCGCCTGTCGAGAGGAAATCTCATGGCCTAGTTGTGGTTGATATTCGTCGCTGTAGGCTACAGCGTATTGCTAAGGTGGCTCAACAATTTAAGAACCAACGGGAGATTTTTTGAGCCAGTTCACCAAATGGAGGATATTCAGCCAGGGGCGTAGACAAGTGTACTCCTGAGTTCACAGTGTAGACTACGTATATACTCGGCGTGTTGAGCTGTTTATTTGTGTGTGCTCTCCGGTAAGTTACTGTCACATTGTGGCATCGCAACATGAGAACTACTAGTATAACACCGTCAAATAATCATTTTGTTGCAGATCCGTCGGCTGATTGTTATCGGTGGCAGCTGCGGTCAATCGAGACTTCTCTTCCTCATAATGGCATCCGCTACACTACCGTCTATACGACCTGTTACCATCGCCACCCATAGTGGGAAGTTCCACTGCGATGAGGTACTCGGTACCGTCATGCTCGACAAGATTCTTGGAAGGCCCAACAACTACAGTACTAGTGGTCGGTTCATCGCTAGGTCCAATTAGTGTAGTTCACGCGTTTGCTGTACCCCTGCCCTTCGCGTACATCACGTTTCAGAGCCCGCCGGCAATCGTCGTGTAGAACTCTAGTTTCAACTCCTGGTGAATATTCTCTCTATTTCGGATTTTCTCGAGCTCGCGTCATAATTTTTGCGGCTAGGGAACACTTCTGTCGCTTCGGTTAAAGACGTAAAGGCGCCGATAGCGAACAACCCAGAGGTTATAAGCAAATCCGATATCATAATCGACGTTGGCGCCGAGTTCGGTAGGCTCCCGTTTCGTGAGCATCAGCGAAGGACCTGAGCTAAGGATTCACGCCGTTGTCGATCCATTCGTCTGTTATATGATAGGTACCGAGACTCTCTCATCGTTATACCACTCTGCCAAACTTTCAACTATCCGGTAATAGCTCCCCACATGCGCAACTTTTTCCATGGTTGTTGCTCTCTCCTGTGGAATATTTATGTATCTTGGTACGTGAGTATGCCGCATGATCAAAGAGAGGCAGATGTCATTGCTGAGAAAGAAGGTAGCGGGAAATGCGTTAGTATCAATGTGGTATGTCCTCATTTTACTCAGCCCGTAAACGTGGTGATGAAAGCCCGTATCATATCTACAATCTTCCACCGGAACCTCGCCGTCTCGTAAGGGATGGTCGTCGAACTGAGATAAGTCATCGGGAGTCTCTCAGCTGGAATGCCAAGTGGTGATAAGCGGGAGACATGAAAATTGCTTGTTGCTGATGATCACTCAACCGTCCGGTGTTGCCAGTCTATCGGACAATCCCCATTTTCGATAGATGCGTTTCTCAAACTTCTTTCCCCCGTCCTGATGGCATATGTATGTGGACAAGATGCTCACAATAGAAGCCGAGAGGGAGCGGTGGTGGCACAAAGTAGAGGAGATGAGATGCCAAGGTGTTCGCGGGGGCTGGTGTCCAACAGATGTGCTATCACTGGCAGGGCTCCTGTCAGGTAAGTATCTTGTATGTTATAGCCGCCTTACGAGGGTGTCGAGTGCCGTCGGCGTGAGTTTTCTGGGATGTAGATTGTGCTGGCAGAGCACTGCTCGAGTCGCTCGGGTGAAACTCTACCCTGTCCCACGCTCGCAGGCTCGAAAAAGACGATACGATGACCATGTGTCCTCGTTGGGAAGCGCGGACCTTCATCGCGCTAGGGGGCTACTATACAAGCTATGTTTTCACGAGTACCGTCACGGAATGCTTTTGCGAAAGGAATACATACTGCATATAGCATACAAGTGGTGCAGCTAGCGGAGGAACCACTTTCCCATCTGATGGACATGGTAGTCCTCTGGGGCTCGCGATGAATTCCTGTGAGACAGGGCCCTCTCTCGAAATGCCGGAACGTCGCCAAAGTGTGCTCTCTCGTAGAGATGTGGACGGAGTGCAGAATACTCCACTCCCTGGTTAGGCCCGCCGCGTGGTGACGTCCTCCACAGTGCGCTGGCAGCAGCGGCGGGGACCGGCTCTCAATGCTGTATCACCCAGCAACTCAGCGTTTCCGCATGTTGAACCGGATTATCGTGCGTGACCTCACTGCGGTTGCTGAGCAGGGCTCAGTGCTCAGTGAGCACTCTTACGTTACACGCGGACATATCTACCAAGCGAACAGCTTCCAGAACCTGAGGATCCGCAGAGGAGCGGTCTTCGTTGTACGGGATTACTCCCATGTTGGCATTCAAGCATCACCACACGGACAGAAACATGCGGCGCGTGCCATGGGCCGGAAACCCTCTCATGGATTTCAGGCAGTTGATTGTCGCGTAGCTCCCCGTCACTGATGTGAACGCGACATGGAAGTAGAGATAATGCCTCATTACTTCAGACCTCGGATACTATGCGTAATCGACTTGTAGCATAGTATACTTCATTCGACGAGAGTGAAGTCAGAACTGGCCTAATAAGAATATGACGCGATGCTTGAGCTTTTACAGCACCTTTTACGAAATAGATGCGCCCTAAATAATGGAATATAATAGTTTGGAATAGATTAAATGCCCGGATTCTGGGGGAGGGATCATATACCCGGGCGACTGTTTGGCTGTCCAAGGCTTACATGGACTGAATACCGACATGAGTCAGCGACGTCGATCGATGTGTCTAACCAATCCGTCAAGAGATCATCGCTGAGTTGGGCGAATGTAATAAGAGTTCAAGAATACTAAAAGCCTCGGACCCCTGCGGGATGCTTTAACGTCCTAGGCGGGATAGTAGGTTGTGTAAGGGCTCCGAGGACTGCGTTCAGGACGTCTAGTTCCCCGATATCATGTAGGTTGAAGTCATTGGGTATACCAGCGGTCCGAGACCGGATAAGAGTGTCCGTTATCTCCTGACCTTTGAGACCTAGTGTAGCCAGCAAGGCCGCAGCACCGGCGACTGTAGGAGTGGACATCGATGTGCCACTGTCAGGGCCGTATCCACCAGGGTATGTCGAGTTGATATCGAGACCTGGAGCAGCAATCTTGGTGACGGGGCCTGCGTTGGAGAAGTAGGCCAGCTTGATCCCTTTTGTGGCCGATGTACTGGCGGCAATACAGAGCATAGATGGGATGTCCTCAGCGAAGCAGCACGGATAAGTCGGTATCCGGTCCAAAGTAGACGCGTCATTACCAGCAGCAACAACCGCAACATGGTTGGCAGCGGCGGCCTTCTTGAATGCATCCTTGAAGACTTGACTCGTGGAATACGTGCCGTAAGAATGAGATGATACCGTCGCTCCATGTTTAACCGCGTAGTTGAGAGCGCTCAGTGCGTCGCTGGCGTACCCGGATCCTCCTGCATCCAGAAACTTGAGTATCATCAGCTTCACATTGGGTGATCCTCCGTTGACATTTGCCACTCCAGCAATACCAAGACTGTTATTCGTCTGAGCGGCCGCGTTGCCAGCGTTGTGAGTACCATGACCATTGTCGTCAGTCACGTCACTACTCTTCGTGATGAAGTTGTACCCGATGGAGCCGTCAACTGGGTCTTTCCAGAATTGGTTGACAAGATCCGGATGGGTCATATCAACCCCGGTGTCGCTGATGGCCAATACGATGTCCTTCAACTTCTGCTTGGCTGCTCGAGCTGCTGCCCAGGCAGCACCGATGCGGATAACCTCGAGGTTGCTCTGACAGGAAGACTTGGGGTCGTTGGTACCCAACACAGAATTACCACCTTTACATTCGCTCAGGTCCAGAGGTAGAACTCGCCTGGGGACCGGATTGAGGGAGACCTTGAAGTCGGGCTCGCAAACAAAAGCGATGCCCGTCAAATCTTTGGCCTTTTCAAGATAGTTCACTATTTGACCGTAACTCGCCAAGCATTTAGAGTCTACGATTTGGACCCCAACCGCGGTCAAGTCATGGATCATCCCATCTTGTGCAAAGCATTGTTCACAGTCACGATCCTCTTGAGTGAGGGAGCGCACCCTTTCACCAGAGGCAGCGGCGGCCTGTGCCACCATGAGAGGTACTTGACGGATGTCGAGTGGAACACCCCGATGAGAGATCATAACCAGCGTACGATTGGACAGGCCTTCACCAAGAGCCACAACATACAGGAAGATGGCCACTGAGATGGCCGAACGCATGGCCGTGACTAGGCAGGCTAACTAACTGAAAAAAGTAGGGCGAATACTGCCGCTCAGCGGATGATTCGAGTCCAGTGGTTCTAATTTTCTGCCTCCCCATTGCGAGATCCGCGACTGGGCGCCGTATCTCGCTAGCGTAGATTTCACACGCATGCTCATCTTCCCGCCGTGGAACTGATGAGGATGTCACATCCAGGATGTGGACAAGCCTCCTCGACTCGCTGAGTGCCGAGCAACGACTACTTCTTCCGGGGGATTGAACACCACGTGAGGCTTCGGAACCTCGAAGCTGCGCTTCATGTGTTTGAGAAGGTAGCACCTCCTCGCCGAGGATATTCCACTGAGCCTGCCGAGGAGTCCTCGGCAGGCTCACCTTCTGGGAAACCGTGGGGACAGTAGACAGCATAGTAACCTGTCTACTTCTCCCGTGGAGAGGGCATGATGCTCATTAAGGGTGTTTCGAACAACTTGAGGATCTCGTGATTTCTCCAGGCGGAGTATCTTTGGGAGGGAAGCCTGACTGAATATCACCGACTCCCTCGGGGAACGCATACGCCGACGCCTTTGACCGGCGACTGTAGCTAGTAGGAGGCTCCTAGGAGCTGGAAGTTCGGCTCGCGACGCACACACTGTGTACCACGGGATTTTGGTCCCTTGAAGGGACTCCCTTCAAGGAACCACTTCACGGGATATTCGGCTCTGCCGATTCGCGTGGGATCAGCTTCCTCCCTCACTCCTGTAGCTCGGCCTCCTCGAGGATGATCAACGACAATCCATATCCTTAGACAGATCACTCGAGCTGATCGGCCCGCCAGCCCCACGGTTTCAGTAGCTGGCGCTGAGGGATCGATGGGAAGCCGAAATGTGGTTCAACCTTCATCGACAAGGCGAAATAGAGCCAATCATCATGGTTACGGGGAAGAACTTGCAGTGCACCACTGAAACTGCACGCTATTCTGGATCTTCGACGTGTGACGATTTTCCAGCACTCAACTGTTGGCTCGATGAACACGCCGTCTATTGCATGCGTGTTCTGTGTCACACAGACTATGTGACTGGCCGTGTTAATACGAAGAGGATCGCCCGTTGCGAATGTGAAGACTTTGAAGCAGTTCAGGGGGTCTTGCAACCCCCCTACTCCAAACGGCGCATTCGATGGGGTCTGCATTATCCAGACCTGAAACTGTCAATGAGCTGGAGGCCTCCAGCCTAGCCTAATAGACAACCGACTCTGTCACATCGTGAAAAGCTATCGAAGGGGCGGTCCCTCGTCATGCAGGCTGTGTGCGCGAGTTCAACTCGACGGCTTCCAGAAATGCTTGATGGATGGTACACCGCTTTATAACGTCTAAAAAGATCATGATTTGAGAAGGTTACATTGCGTAAAATGATCTTTGTGTTGCTGGTCCCTCGACAGATTCTTATCGGTGGCAGCTGCGGTCAATCGAGACTTCTCTTCCTCATAATGGCATCCGCTACACTACCGTCTATACGACCTGTTACCATCGCCACCCATAGTGGCAAGTTCCACTGCGACGAGGTACTCGGTACCGTCATGCTCGACAAGATTCTTGGAAGGCCCAACAACTACAGTACTAGTGGTCTGTTCATCGCTAGGTCCAATCAGTGTAGCTTACGCGTTTGCTGTAGCCCTGGCCTTCGCGTACATCACGGTTCAGAGGCCGCCAGCTATCGTCGTGTTACACGACTCTAGTTTCAACTCCTGGTGAATATTCTCTCTATTTCGGATTTTCTCGAGCTCGCGTCCTCATTGTTACGATGAGGGAACACTTTTGTCGCTCCGCTTAGAGGAGTTGGCGATGGCGAACCACTGTTATGTCAGATCTGGTGAGGACGCGAAACGCAGAGGTCATTAGAAAAGCCGATATCGTAATCGCCGTTGGCGCCGAGTTCGGTAGGCTCCCGTTTCGTGAGCATCAGCGAAGGACCTGAGCTAAGGATGCACGCCGTTGTCGATCCATTCGTCTGTTATATGATAGGTACCGAGACTCTCTCAACGTTATACCCCTCTGCCAAACTTTCAACTATCCGGTAATAGCTCCCCACATGCGCAACTTTTTCCATGGTTGTTGCTCTCTCCTGTGGAATATTTATGTATCTTGGTACGCGAGTATGCCGCATGATCAAAGAGAGGCCAGATGTCATTGCTGAGAGGGAGGGTAGCCGACAATGCTCCAGTATCAATGAGAGTATGTCCTCAATTTTACTCAGCCCGTAAACGTGGTGATGAAAGCCCGTATTATATCTACAATCTTCCACCGGAGCCTCGCCGTCTCGTGAAGGATGGTCGGTGTACTGAGATAAGTCATCGGGAGTCTCTTAGCTGGAATGTTTAGTGGTGATAGGGGAGGCATGAAAACTGCTTGTTTCTGATGGTCACACAACCGTGTCGTGTTGCTAGTCTATCGGGCAATCTTTATTTCCGGTAGCTGCGGCGCATTGGCTCCTTTCTTCCCGCTCAATGCCATCTGCATCGGTATCATCCCGCCAAGGGCCAGCATTGCTCACAACAGAAGCCTGAGAGAGTGGTGGTGGCGGAAGATGGAGCGACGAGATTTTGAGTTGGTCAGAGCCTACTATTCAGCGGATGTGATGTCACTGAACTGTAGCCAGTCACACGCAGCGTGTGACACGCTGGCAGACGAACCACTTCAGTTATGTGAGAAAGGGTTCCCTCTTCAATGCACTGTCGTTTCATGGCGCCAGCGCGTTCTCTTCAGAAGACATTAACAGAGGGCCGGGTACTTCGTCCGCTAGTTAAGCTTGCCACATGGGCCCGGCCTTCCTTCTCGAAACGCTGTGTCGCGCCGCGACACGAATCGACTCTTTAACGGGACACTTCCAAGCACGTGGGCATACAAGCATTACCACAAGGACAGAAACAAGCGTATGTCGTGGGCGCGCGGATGTCCTTCGTCTGGATCCAGGCAGTTGATTATTATGCAGTTCCCTGTTACTAGCGTGAACGCGACATGGAAGGAGGGATAATGCCTTATTACCTCAGGCAGAAGACCTCGGATACTATGCGTAATCGACTCGGAGCATAGTATACTTCATTCGACGAGAGTGAAGTCAGAACTGGCCTAATAAGGATATGACGCAATGCTTGAGCTTTTACAGCACCTTTTACGAAATAGATGCGCCTTGAATAATGGAATATAATAGTTAAAAAGACTAAATCCCCGGATTCTGGGGGAGGGATCGTCTACCTTGGGCGGCCGTTTGGCTGTCCAAGGCTTACATGGAGTGAATACGGACATGAGTCAGCGACGTCGATCAATGTGTCTCACCAATCCGTCAAGAGATCATCGCTGAGTGGAGCGAATATAATAAGAGTTCAAGAATACTAGAAGCCACGGACCCTTCCGGGATGCTTCGATGGCCTGGGCGGGCTAGTAGGTTGTCCAAGGGCCACGTGGACTGCGTTCAGAGCGTCTAATTCCCCGATATGAGTTAGGTTGAAGTTATTGGGTACACCAGCGGTCTTAGACTGGACGATAGCGTCCGTTATTTCCTGACCTTCTAGACCTAGTGTAGCCAGCAAGGCCGCAACACCGGCGACTGTAGGAGTGGACATCGATGTGCCACTGTCAGGGCCGTATCCACCAGGGTATGTCGAGTTGATATGGACACCAGGAGCGGCAATCTTGGTAACGTTGCCAGCGTTAGAGAAGTAGGCGAGCGTGACATTTGTTGTAGCCGAAGTGCTGGCGGCAACACAGAGCATAGATGAGATGTTCACAGCAAAGCAGCACGGATAAGTGTGGGTGTCGTTCAAAGTAGATCCATCATTACCGGCAGCAACAACCGCAACATGGTTCTTGGCGGAGGCGTTCTTGAATGCGTCCTCGAAGACTTGACTCGGGGAATACGCGCCGTAAGAATGTGAGGATATCGTCGCCCCATGTTTAACTGCGTAGTTGAGAGCGCTCAATGCGTCACTGCCCCAACCGGATCCTCCTGCATCCAGAAACTTGAGTATCATCAGCTTCACATTGGGCGTGGCGCCGTTGACGTTCGCCACTCCAGCAATACCAAGACTGTTATTCGTCTGAGCGGCCGCGTTGCCGGCGTTGTGAGTACCATGACCATTGTCGTCAGTCACGTCACTACTCTTCGTTATGAAGTTGTACCCGATGGAGCCGTCAACTGGGTCTTTCCAGAATTGGTTGACAAGATCCGGATGGGTCATGTCAACCCCGGTGTCGCTGATGGCCAATACGATGTCCTTCAACTTCTGCTTGGCTGCTCGAGCTGCCACCCAGGCGGGTCCGATGCGGATAACCTCGAGGTTGCTCTGACAGGAAGATTTGGGGTCGTTGGTACCCACCACAGGATTGCCACCTTCACAATTCAATTCTAGGACCTTGCTTGGCGGAACTCGCCTGGGGGACCGGATTGAGGGAGACCTTGAAGTCGGGCTCGCAAACAAAAGCGATGCCCGTCAAATCTTTGGCCTTCTCCAAGATAGTTTACTATTTGACCGTAACTCGCCGAGCATTCAGAGTCCACAATTTGGACCCCAACCGCAGTCAAGTCATGGATCATCCCATCTTGTGCAAAGCATTGTTCACAGTCACGGTCCTCTTGAGTGAGGGAGCCCACCCTCCCACCAGAGGCAGCGGCGGCCTGTGCCACCATGAGAGGTACTTGACGGATGTCGAGTGGAACACCACGATGGGAGACCTCAACCAGCGTACGATTGGAGAGACCTTCACCAAGAGCCACAACATACAGGAAGATCGTCAATAGGAAAGCCGAACGCATGGCCATGACTAGGCCGGCTAACTAACTGAATTGATAAGGTGGATATTGTCGCTCAGCGGATGATTCAAGTCTGCTGGTTCCGATTCCCTGCATCCCCGTAGCGACTGGGAGCCGTGTCCCGCTAGCTTAGATTTTGCACGCATGCTCGTCTTCCCGCCGTGGAACGGATTTGAGTGAGGATGCTACATCCTGGGCGTGGATCCAGCCCCTCGATTCGGTTATTGCCAATCAACGACTGCACCTTGCGGGCGAATTGCGGAGCGAGCGAAGCGAGCGGAGCATATACTGTCACTTCTGCGCTTTTCTGTGCGTTCGTTCGTTCGTTCGTTCGTTCGTTCAAATTATTTCTCCACGACTATGCTGAATGAGCTCATGGGTCGCATACCAATCGAAAGCTCTCGATTCATATGTTTTACAAAAAATACGAAATCGCTTTCATCCCCGTCCCACCAACCAAAACCAGCGTGGACCGTTGTAGATGACCTCGAAAAAAACAGAAAAAAGCCCTGGCTGGGGTTCGAACCCGAGACTTCGTGCCGAGCTCCGCTTTTTTCGTTACGAAGGCCTAGTGAGCACTACGTGAGGGTTGGGAGTCCCAACGCTGTCCTTACGTGTCTGAGAAAAGTGGCACCTTCTCGGCAGGCTCAGCTTTTTTTGGGCAAAGTACAAAATCCAAGGCACCTGACCAAAATCCAAGGCGCTGTCCCAGGAGACAGCGCGGGGCGAGCGAAATGTGCTCCTTGTCTTTTGGCCTGTGCGCGTTTTGACGACCGTTGCGTTGCGTTGCTGGTCGTCACGCAACTACACAGCGTCAAAAAAAAGAAAACCAAGACTTAGCAGAGTACTTACCGTAACCCCCGTGAACCAGAAACCCGACTCAGGTCGCCCTTCGGGCGACCTTCACCCCAAACCCGAAGGCTTTGCGTTATAGGTAATAGGTCACCCGAGGGTTGGAAGTGTAGTAACGGCCCTGGACACCCGAATAGAAGTAGCTCTGGACTCCAGAGTCTGGGGAAAAGGTGGTACAATAGAGGAAACTGTGATAAAGGGGTTAAAACTGTCGCAGAAGGAAGAGAATTGTGGTGAAAAGAGAATGTAGGAAAAAGCCCTTCCCGGGGTTCGAACCTGGGGATCATGCGTCGAGCTCCTGTTTTCATTGCGAACTTCTCCTCTTCCAACGTTAAGGCTGGTAGAAGTCGACCAAGACCTAGTGGAGTGCTTACCGTTACTTCCATGCACCCAAACCCCATGAAAAGTGCTGCCCGCCCTGGAAAACGCTCACCCGCCTTGGATTTTGGTCGAAAGCCTTGGATTTCGGTCAGATGCCTTGGAAATCGGTCAGGTGCCTTGGATTTTGGTCAGGTGCCTTGGATTTTGGGAATTGCCCGCTTTTGGGGACCTGTGGAGACAGTAGACAGCCTAGTAGCCTGTCTACTTTCCCCCTGGAGAGAGTATGATGCTGATAGAGGGTGTACGAACAACTTGAAGATCTCTTGACTTCTCCTGGTGGAGTATTCCGGGAGGGGAGTCGACTAATCATCACCAATGACCGGCGACTGTAGCTAGCAGGAGCTGGAAGGCCGGGTCGCGTCGTAGACCCTGTGTACCATGGAATTTCCATTCCTTCAAGGAACGACTTTACGGGCTACTCGGCTCTGCCGAGTATCCAGTGGGACCAGCCTCTTCTCTCACTCCTATAACTGAGCCTAGAGTCCCAAGACTGATCAACGACTGCCCCTGTCCTCAGGCAGGCGGATCACCCGAGCTGGTCGGCCGGCCAGACCCGCTACCTCATTAACTGAGGGTTCGATGGGAAGCTGAAATGTGGGCCAACTTTCATCAAATTTATCAAACACAGCCTATCATCCTTGCTTTCGGGGGCAGAACTTGCAGTGAACCACTGAAACTGTATACATCATCCACGCTCATCGACGTGTCACGACTTTCCAGCACCCGGTGGCTGGCGCGGCAGGATAAAGACCGGAGGATCCGTGGTCGATCACCCGTTGCGAAATCTGAAGACCTTGAAGCTGTTCAGGGGTTCTGCAACATCCTCCACTCTAAGCGGCGCATTCGACGGAGTCTGCAGTATCCAGGGCCGAGGTTGTCAATGAGCTGGAGGCCTCTGGCCTTGCCTAATATGCAACCGGCTCTGTCACGTCGTGAACGGCTCTCGGAGGGGTGGGCCTGCGTGACGCGGGCTGTGTGCGCGAGTTGAACTCGACGGCTTTCAGACGTATTTGACGGATGGTACACCGCCTCAGTCGATACTCTCTTTTCCCATATGGCATCGGCTACACTACCGTCTATACGACCTGTTACCATCGCCACCCATAGTGGCAAGTTCCACTGCGACGAGGTCCTCGGTACCGTCATGCTCGACAAGATTCTAGGAGGGCCCAACAACTACAGTACTAGGGATCGCAATTGGTTTATGGCTTGTTCCAATCAGTGGCTTGCGTGTTCGCTCTAGCCGTGGTTTTCGAGAACATCAGGCGAAGCCGCCGGCTAGCGTCCGAATTGTTTCGATGAGGGAATGCTTATGCCGCTTCGATCCGAGAAGTCAAGTCGCCGATGGCGAACCCACTCTCATGTCAGATCTGGTGAGGACGCGGAACCCAGAGGTCATTAGCAAAGCCGATATTGTAATCGACGTTGGGGCTGAGTTCGGTAGGAGGCTCTCGTTTTGTGAGCATCAGCAACGCTCTCCCCACCAGACCCAGCTCGGCGCCGATTCGATCATCATCAGCGGACCTTTACTGAAAGATTCGATGACGACAACAGAGTATCGAAACTCAGCAGCGCCGGCTTAGTATACAAGTAATAATCGACAGCGACGCTCTTGGTTGCTATCTACGAGTTTCCTCAGGTACTTTGGTCGTCAGATGCTTCGCAGTGCCTATGGTGTTGCTGATGACAGGAAGCTGGACATACTCTACAAGAAGCTCTACAGCGACTTCATTGGTATGTGATCTCTGGGAATGAGTGGCGAAGCCTGGTGATGTGCATCCCCTCAGAGTCCGTGGACGCGATCGACAACGGCGTTCCGATAGCCGAAGAAGCGGCGAGGTAGGAACGCGGATGCGTGTCCTTCTTTTGCAAGAGGATACCTGCCAGGTACCGCGTATTCACTGATCTGGCTTCTCGTGTGAGCCGCAGAAACCCGAGATGGAATGAAGCTGAGGTCACCCCGGAAATGGAAGTTGAGCGTTTTAGGTAAACTCGCGTACAAAATCTCTGAAGGGGATTCTCTGAGTCTTGGGTAGGCAAGCGATGGCGATATGTGAGGAGGAGTTGTCGGCGCAAGTGGATACCATCCTGCTCAGCTTCATACCGGCAAGGGATATCGTGGAGGAAGCTATCGAGAAAAGATTCGAAGTAGACACAGCCCAGCAGTACCGTCTCCTATTCCTTTGGTCAGGTCCACCCCTCAGGACGAGTAATTCACCTCTCTCATGGGTGCCCTTTCGCGGAGCACATCTTCGAAATCGAGCGCGAGAAGGGGTTGGCCACCGAAGCTTCGAAGAATGGCGACGCCACGAAGCGTAAAGCCGACAGTTCGAGTATGTCCACAAATGCCCCTGCCTTCGTTCCTTCGAGATGTGTCATTTGACAGGTATTTTGTATGTTCTTTATTCTGACGCCACCGGAGGATACCGAGTGCAAGCGGTTGGTGTAAGTTGCCTGGGATGGTGACGATGATGCGCTACTGTATAACTCATTCTGAAGTTTGTCGATGACGTCATGATTCTAGGCATTTCGGTGGTTTCGTGACTGACATTTGGTCAGTGAGCATCTATCTCATGACCTACACACCGCCACGCCCACACGATGAGGGGCCGGTCTGTGCATAGGCTTCGCATCAGCCTTCCATGTACGGAAGTTGTCATCGGGTGCTGCTGAGTGTTCGTGATCTGCGGGGGCTGGTGGAATATATGTGCTCGGTCATGTTGGTGTGCCTTCCCGATGCCGTGCCGTAACGTTGTGTTCAAACCAAGTGTCTGTTGACTCAGGTTGAAGGGCATAATTTCCTCTCTCGAAAACCCCTGCCATCGCGCTTCCGAGGAGTCCGTGACGAAGATCTATCCAAACTGGCTGGAATTGATGGACTTATTTTTGTAAGCTCTCGTTGGCGTCGTCGCTCGCTATAGAGCTGCTTGAGCCGGTAGGTCCATGCTAGTGGGTTCATCGGAGGCGCCATGACTTACGAGGGCGCTGTGAAGCTCGCCGGAATGGGGATTGATGAAGATGAAGATTGATCGACAGTCGCAGTCAATAGCAACTTACTGCAACGTTTCAACTGCCGAAAGCGATGCATTTCAGTTCGCGGGTGGAGTGGGAGTTTCAAATACTGAAGAACTCGGAAGCACCAACACTGTGAGACTGAAGGAAGGCGGGGAGAAAACTCAGATCCAACCCATACGCAACCTAGGCAACGACGTGTGTTGCTACTAGCGGCAGCTGATGACTAGACTGCATCCACCTCTCGGCGAGACGGCATGCACGAGTGAGAGGTGCGTTCGTCATAGCCACTCATCTAGCCGCTTTTTTTGCGTGAACTTCACTCCGACTTCGAAGACAACAAACAACTTACAGAAGTTAGAAAAACGTGCTTAGTTAGCTACTGCCCTCGGGACATCCATCTCTAAAGGCCTCTGAGTTTGCCACAACCCAGTAACCAAATCGAAGAAGTACTCCACCTGATAACTTGACCAGTGAACAAGGAATGCAACCCACGTGGATCTCACCCCGCCCGAGTTGAGTCTTATCCAATAGCAGTAGTATTGGCTACTCAACTCCTCCACCCTCGACATGTGTCGCTTGCTGCTACAATGAGATGACCAGCTGCCCCACGTCGCTGGTTTCTGGTCACATAGTGGACAATGGAGTACCTCCGCCCAGTGGGAAGGTGCAATGCCTGTGGTCATGAGCCGACTGAAAGAGACGGTAAGACCACAATACGACGTACCTCGCGGGACGATGCCAAACTCAGCTGGGGTACCATCCTTGTAAAACTGGCGAACGTAATGTTCTCTGAAATCTGTATCATGCACAAGCATACCCTGGGCGTTGGTTGCCAGGTACTTCTCGGCCTGAACCATACCAAGGCCTGGCGGGGAGAAAAGCAGCAGAACTGACTCACCTTGATATGGTTCTTCCCTGATAAATGCATTTGCACTGACCCAAGGCTGGTCATCTTGGCTTCGCAGAATTCACAGTAGTAGTAGCCATCCTGTAATAACTAGAAACAAACCGTCGACATCATCGACCACACTACACTCTATCTTACTTTAATACAGTCTGGAAGCTTCGCGTCCGCCACTGCACCCTCTTCATAATACCACATCGCATTCTTGTGTTTCTTGCCACCTTACAGAAACAGCACGGGAAAAAGCAACGGCTGCAGCGGCAGGAGCTATGAACTCACTGGTGTGCTGCTCGAACGCTCCCTCGTCCCAAGCTGTCACATCACACACACCGCAGTGCCATTCCCCCACACCACGATACCCGATAGGAGGTATGAGAGCCCCCGTTGGGCCAGTACGAGATCGGGCCCTTGGGGGACTGCAAGGCCGATACACTGGTTGAGATCTGCGCCTCTCCACTGAGGATGGGATGCGCCTCCTAGTCTGCGCGGGAGGTGCGTACCGACTATAAGGTGCAATAGGCAAGGGGCGGCGGGCGACTGCATCTAAGACAGTGGCAGTGAGAATGACGATACCCCGGACAACTCCTGACCGCGATGCTCTTCATATGCCCTATCACAGCTCCTACGCAGCGGCCGTGCTGGTAGAGGGATCGGGTCGAGGGGCCGTGCTGGTAGAGGCGTTGGGTCGAGGGGCCGTGCTGGTAGAGGCGTTGGGTCGAGGGGCCGTGCTGGTAGAGGCGTTGGGTCGAGGGGCCGTGCTGGTAGAGGCGTTGGGTCGAGGGGCCGTGCTGGTAGAGGGGGAGCAGGCTCGAAGCCAGGAGGTGCATACATCCTGGAGGCGGCTATCAAAACACTACAGGGGCAATGAGCTGTCGACCATTCAGGGAGCGGCACATAGTCAAAGAACCATCGAGTGATGGGTTCCGTGCATTGGCTGATGAGGAATCCTATCACTCGTAAGATTCTACTATTCGTAACGGCTGATAGGTGCAGCAGAAGGCAACGATAAGATTCTAGGCACATTGTGTGACGGAAGTACCACGCCTGTCCCGAGACGAACTGATAGGCCGCGGCAAACTACGGCACCCTACATTTCGAAGACCATAAGACTACTGAGGGGAACTTGGCGTGTAACTTCTAAGCATGCGATGGCTGTTCGGGTTCCGTTCGAGCCCTCACTCCAGGAAACACAAGCCGCTGTATTCGGAAGATTTACGTTACGGAAGGCGTCACTTGTGAGGTAAAACGTGACGGCCCCAGGAAAGTTTCGTTCTCCGACTCGCGGTCCTTTCGCAAATCCCAGGCATTGCAGACGTCCTGTCGACCCTTCTCCCTAAAAACTAAGCAATGGCCCGCCGATCCAGTCGATGAGTTCGACTCACCGAGTGACAGAAGGGGCGAGGGCAAGCCAAGGCGTATCCTCGTTGGCCTTGGCAGTCCGTTGAATCGCCCCCTCCCGCCGAGGGGCCGTATCACAAGGAGGGTCCCATACGCTGACGGGGCGAAGGGTGGCTTGGTAAGGTGGGGTCTAAAGACGA
The DNA here is from genome assembly GCA_013115135.1 of Perkinsus olseni. Lineage (NCBI taxonomy): Eukaryota > Perkinsozoa > Perkinsida > Perkinsidae > Perkinsus > Perkinsus olseni. The sequence goes on along the minus strand of JABANP010000193.1, from coordinate 67,149 downwards.
TACCTCCCCTCTCCCAAATCACCACCCAGCCTTACCGCCCATGTATAACGCCTAGAGTTACTAGTAACAGGAATCTTGCATCCCGGCCGTGCATGGTTGAACCTCGCGTTCCACTGTGCGATAGTACCTGAGACATCGATCACTCGGAGCTCCTCAAGGGCGCCACCAATCGACCAACGCACTGCTGTCTGGGGGCTTCCCGGCCTTGATCATCTCCTTTTCGAATCGTTTCCATCGCTCCTTATGCGCTGCATCAGTATTGGTGTCGAAGAGGTGTGCTTCCAGCTCGGACAGCGAAGGGTACTCGGGGAAGGGGCCGCATATGGTGCACCGGTAGACTCTGTCGCCTCGTCCATCTCGAGCTGATAGGAAGCCTGTATCCACTGAACAAGGGCACCCCCGGGAGCCTCACCCTCTTCTGCTATCGTCCGGATGTAATGCCATCTACGATAACTGAGTATGTTCCAAGCAGCATTGCGGACTAGACGCCTCACAAGACCCCGACAGAATCGCTGAGGGGAGAAGACGCAAGTGGATGGACGACAGACATGAGCCGAGTGTAGGAGCCCCAACGGCAGCGGCGATAGGGCAATGAGACAGAGGCGACCAAAGCCTGACCCGCGAGGACGTACGTCCATTTGTCGACGCATCGCCCCACTGTGCTTGTATATGTGCTCGTCTCCGCTACGCTTCACCCTATGAGTTTGACTAGAGCGAAAGAAGACCTTCTTTTCCATTGAGGGCCATATCTGAGGGAAACGAAATGCATGACGGGAGGTTTGAACGCGGGCGCCTCGATCAAAAGCTATTGCTATTACGGTTAAAGCAAGTAGACTCAGAAAACATCGACACCTATTGCGTCACCACTTGTCCGTTGTGCTGGAACCATCCAGACTGGTAACCTCTTAGACGCATTGCGAACCGTCCTAGGACGCCCTGTGGCTGCCGAGACCACCACCCTGGCCCTACCTTGTCCAGCAGCTCATTGACTGACCATCTATCAACAGAATCCTTATGGAGTATCCGGCACACTCTGGTATGCACCTTCCTAGCAGCTTGGGATAACAAGTACTCCTCGTGGACCGAACACTCGTACAAATACATTCTGAAGAGAGTTGTGATGGTCAATAGGTGAATAGGGGAGCAGCAGGAGCTCACAGAGCTGTCCAGGACGGTACTGGGAGGCACCACTTCTCGCTTTCCTTGAGCAACCATATAGCCTCCGATTTCGTCCGGGAGACATCAGCAGGCATACTCTAAGGAGGAGGGACGATACCATGGCAGTAGTCGTGATAGAGGCCTTCAAGATTGAGTACCTTCAGCTTCTCTCGCCGGTAGGCCGGCTCTTGCAGTTTGGATAAAACACGTCTGAGCAGTTAATTGAGGAAGGGAGCGTACCAGGAGGCAGTCTACCTGAGGGTTTGATGCTCTTTCACCGTCCACCGTCTCACGGTACTCCGATGTGCAACAACATCCAGCAGCTTGAGGGCAGTGATGACCCTCTGGGGGGCTCCTGCACTATCCCTGGCCAGAGCTACCTGAGGGAAGGATCCACTTCCACTAGAAGGGACAGCAAGGAGAGGGGCGATGCACCAGTTGAGGCCTCGGCGCTTGCAGAGAATGGACGTAGAAGTGCTCTATAGGTTGCGGAGCCAAGGCGTGGCTGTTCATCATAAAATAGAAAGGGGCATCGAGGTTCAAAGGCTGTTCGAGTCTGAAAAAAATAAAAACCTGCAACACTTGAGAGCGGAGCGAAGCTACTACATAAGTCGATTCTGAATCGCCTTAGCCTCGTCGCAGCAGCACATAAAGGTTAGCTCGAGGCAGTGGAGGCAGAGGAAGGGCTTGGCGAGAGGCTTCTCGATGACCAACTGCGGCACATACCCGGCCTTTGACTGACACTCCGGTTTATCACATACTGCTGTCTGAAAGTTGAAGGCAAAGGTCGCAGGTTCGAATCCCAAGCCGGACACATCCATGAGCTGTACTCACTTCGAAGCACTTGAGACAGACAGTTCCGCCTCCTCCTCCGCCTTCTTCTCCTTCATAAGACTCAACAGCATCACCACAGATGTGACAAGACAGACCTTGCGGGAAGTACTTCACTCCAACACGCGCAAAGCGGTAACATAACAACCTGGAATCAACCAATCATTCGAGGGACGGGACTCCGGCTACTACTACAACGATGACGATGATGAACCAACACGCTTCGATTTTTTATGCTGTTCCCTCAAGCATTACCAACTGAGGAGGAATGCTTACTCTGGGGTGTTTCTCGCACAACAACGGTCGCAAGAGGTGCTAGCCTTCGCTCTGGAAATACACCGAGGAGCAGCCAATGGTGACGAAGAGGAGGAGGAGGATGGGGAATCTTGCGAGCCTGCTAGGATAAGTCAAGTCACCTCGCGTTGTGTTCAAGTTTACCTTTATCATCGTGAAGACTCTCCACGTAGGATTCGACGACCCCTTCTAGTGCGCATACATAGCAGCGAGGCACCCCTTTGATCATCAACGGCGCCCACTGCAGCTACCAGGGGAGACTCTCGGCAGCAGCCCACTCGAACTCTACACTGACGGTCGACAGAAATGTAGAAATGATAAGTACAAATATGCACCTCCTCCTGCTGCTGCTGCTCATCGCCTAGGTTGCTGTCCAAGAGACCCTCCCCCACCCTTAGAAGGGGGCTGCTGCTGCTGCTGTACGAAGGGGTAGGCGCTACCGCCGTACACTGCTGCTGCTCCTGCTGGTGGCGGCACCTGTTGTTGTGTTGACATCATCATCTGCATGGCCAACTGTTGCTGCTGTTGCAGGGCCTGTGCGTCGAAGTGGCCACCACTAGCTTGATACACGGCTTGAAAGTGCTGTAACCACTGAGGGTCCACAGCCGCAGCGCCCCATCCACCACCCGCTGGAGGGGGGTACCCAACCGCCGTCGCCTGAGGCATGCCCCAAGGGGCCATCATAGGAGGGGGGCCTGCTTGCATAGCCCACATGCCTGCAACAGGGGCAGCAGGGGGCGGAGGGGGAGGAGCAGGCTGAGAAGCCTGGGTGATCTTCGGCATGATCTCCGCTTGTGGTGGTGGTGGGGGTTCAGTAGTCGTCGGCGGGGGTGGTGCTGGGGACAGCCCCTCGCCCTTCTGAGATCGTTGCCTGCTACCCTCCCGATGGCGTGGGGGAGCCTCGGACTCCTCACTACTGTAGTCACCTCCGCCGCTACTGGAGCCAACCCGCCGGGGAGGCAGCATCGGTAGTGATGCCATAGGGCGACCCTGAATGGACACCAGCCGTGATGGTTGATGACGTTCGAGCTTGGACTTACATCAGCGTCGAAGATCCCCGCCACTCGAAGGTCGAGGTCCCTCAACCCACGACGCAATCGGTCTATCCTATTGATATCAAAACATACAACAAGAGCGGTCATCTTGTTGAGGGAGAGGACGCTGAATCGGTGGCGGTAGGGGGAGGCGCTCGGGACCGAAGAACTGATCAACGACAACAACAATACGGTCATCACCCAAAGGTTCGTCCAAGCCTGGATCCATAACATACAAGATTCAATGATGAGGCTTTTCTCATACTGGGAGTGGATACTCATACTCCTCGCAAACCAGGTGCAACGAGCCACTGCCCCCCCCACCCACTCACTGTGAAAGCTTGTCAACTAAGGTTCTAGGTCCGTCGATCGTCCGACTGAGCTCAACCTCAAGATACGCTTCAGGAGGGTAGCGAGAGTCCACATAGCCATCACAATTCACACACAAGAGGCCAGCTTCGTCCAACCTCCTTCGCGTGTTAGCCCCGCATCTGCACCTACCACACCACCACCACATCAGATCCGGTGCGGTTAACAACTGCAGTCAACCATCATCCGTGATTCACACGTACTGCGAGCCCGGCGAGGGCAACTAGCCCAAGGAGAGAGTCAGGAGGCATCACACACATCAACAAATTCTAAATCAGTGTGGAAGTCGCAACAAGTGTTCACTGAAGCCGCTCTGGTGTCTCTGACTTTATGCATCCACGACACGAACACTCGTAGCTTCAGCTATCGGGGTGTGACAAAGATCTCACAGTCGCCCTTATTACTACATATCAACTACCAGCGTATGGTACTGATTTGACGGCCCATAGAGGCTCTATGATGCAGCCCATGCTTTTCTCACTCACCTCTCAACGAGTTCACTGGATAGACTCCTGTAAGGGGGCTCCGTGGCCTCCGTGTGGGTCCTCACAACGCTATCGGGACCCGAGGAGGCCTTGGCATCATCTCCTTGCGGTGTGAGGGGTGACGATGATGCTCCTGCCTCTACGTCGATCATCTGATGCATACTAAGGCTTCGACGCAAGACCGCTCGGATATCTCAATACCAAAATTTTCATTTCGCGAGCCCAACACGACGAGAGGGCCGTACTACTCACCTTCCGCCAGTGCAAGGCAACTGAGTCTCCTTCAGCCTGCTGTCCCGCAGCATGACTTTCGAGCATTTCATCGAAGTCCACTGCTAATAACTTGGCCCTTGCTTTAGCTTCTGATTGGAACCTGACGACCATCAGCCTGTCCTCGATGCACCACGATGAAACCACGCTGGATCGAGGAGCTGAGTGATGGGAAGCCAGTTCGTAACTGATGGCTGATGCGACATGATTCAACAGCCGAGGCTTCATTATCGTTAGAACACAATCCAGGACGGGAAAATCAGACACTTGACGATATTTTGCTTCACCACAGTGCCCCGAACTATTCCACCAGTAAATACCCCATACACCACAATGAGGCGACACCGTACAGCGACCTGGCGCGTGCAACCAAGGCGATGTGAATTGCTCGAATCCTCGTTCCAGTAGTTGACGCCATCAGCTTGACATTCAATCAGGAATACACATCCTTCGCCGACCCTCTCTCCCCGTACTACACTATCTGTTGAGCCTCCGCCCCTCCTCCCCTCCTATCAATGGTACATGGCTCCAATCACACTCGCCAAAGCGCATAGCATCCCGGTGGAATGCTCCGACATCTATTCCAGCGAGGGCCTCCGATATTTGAGCATCCAAGGTTGCCCAGCGAGCAACACGATCATCGTAAACTGAACGTGCTAATCTGAAAAACCAGCAGTGAGCTTTACCACTTAAAGAGGCGACAGACACAAGCGTCCGCAAGATTCAACAGCACAGGTTGATGTATAGGAAATGGCCTCTACGCGAACGATCAGGCTTCACGTATATCGAAAAAAAGGAAACCACAATAAATTCATGAATTTCATATCAATATCAAATTAACAAATTATCATACATATTCTAATAAATACTATCAATAATTACATAAGCTATCTATGTATATTTCGGTATACAATTTTATCAATACTAAATACAGGACTAATATCATAAAATACCCCTAGTATCCACAGATTGTACGTGATAAGACAAATACCATACCAAACTGAAATATTATAATATTGTATAGGGATAATGTCTACATGGCTAATATTATAACAAGGTAATCATATTCGTATAAATACAGTATCTTCAGATAATTATTACACCCTTATTAATACCATAGACACTGTCATCCGCTAGGAATGCTGATGACAGTCTCCAACGTAAGACGACAAACCCGGTGCTAGACAAACTGCAGCAGAGAATTCACGGCGTCAAGGAGTCCAAGCCGATAGCACCACGCATCGCTCCCCCTTATGACCGTTCCTTCTCGGCCCGTGCTCGCTCTGCCTCCGCCTTCTCCTCATGCAGTCTATCCTTCTCTGCTCGCCATGCTACAAGCTGGGCGGCACTCTGTAACACGACACGCTACTCGGGTACCCAATATCGTGATGGTGAGTACATCTGAACTAAGCTGGGTGCTCATAGCGTAGGACATAGCCAGATCCAGAGCGCTCTGAGCCTTGCACGCCTCAGCCTCTGCCTCCACCGTATCTGATGGAGAGACTCATCGTCTTGAGAAGTGAATGAAAAGCACTGACTCATTAGTTCTTCTGTGACCAGGCCCTTTGCAACTGTATGTCTTCTCGTCAGCCATGACAACAACACTAATTGGAGCCTTCAGACCATGCAATGGCCCCGTCTGCGGCTTTTCTACATCTTCATCATCAACGGGGCGCGTATCATGGGTCGAGACACTGAAAGAAAGTAAAGAGTTGAAACATGTAACCGCTCCGATATAGTGTCCAAAAAATCGGCAAAATTTCCCGCTACTGGTGACTTCCTCTCCCTCTGCAACAACACATTCGAAGCAACTTGACAGCATTCAGCATGACCGCACGTCACCCAGCGTTACGTGGGGTCCTCTACATTACGGAGCGGTGAGTCCCAGCCCCATACTACCCTTGGCCTGCCTCTTCCTTTTCCCGTACTGCAGATACAACATCAAGGACCTCTGCTTGAGGTGATCGGGCAGCAGCAGTAGTGGTAGGGATGACCAATGAAGGGCCAGCGTCCCTTGGCATCATACCTCCTACCGCTGATGATGAACTGACGATATTCTTCAGAGCACTGAGGGGGCATCAATGATCTCTATACGCGGCCTACTAGCCTCGGCGAAGCCAGAGAAGCCGCCCTTGTTTCCTATTACAGTTCAGGTCCGATATCGTAGTAAGCTGTCGCTTCAATAGTGTCGATAAGGGTTGAAGATCTTCGGTAAGAGTCGCAGATTAGCGGAGCCACCACTGGTGATGATACTTGAGGACGTGCAGGTAAAAAGCACGCTAACACGGCAGGAGGGTGGGGACCCCAACTACATTCCATAGACGATTGAGGCAGGTCTTCCCTACCCTTCAACGGGTTTTCAAACCAATTAAAAACTTTCAACTCCACATGACTGTTGTTGTACGAGACGTTATCACATGGTGACCATCAACTACAGTGAGAAACTCCTAAAACACATGGGCTTCAAAATGTGTTGGAAAGGTGAATACGAAATGCGACCAAGCTCGGCTACTACGAAGAAAACCGACGACAAAAAACAGAGTAGGCAATGAAAGCAGCAGTAAGGGCAGCGCCGGTGCTCAGCCCTATACTCGCCATAGGGATGCTGTCTAAATCCTGTGAGAGGGTCGTGTAACAGAATGAAAGGCCAAGGGCATCTGGGCTCTATCTTGGTGAGGAGAAAGGGGCACCTCCCCTCCTTGCCAGGAGCCTGCTGACCTTGGCGAAGCTTCAGCCCGGAGGTGCCAGACTGAGCTGAGTCCATGATCTCTTGTAGAGTTCTGGACACGACTAGCATAGCCGTTGATGAAATCCATCTCCTCGAAAAGTTGCACGTTGAGCGCGTACGCGCAGAGGGACTCCTCCACCAGAGCATCAGCAACGTCAGCAGCAATGCCGCAGCTATCGATCGCTGACTTGTACCTGTCCTTCATGGCTTGGCAATTACCAATCTCCTCAAACTCATAGAAGCGAGTAGGGCAATCGCTGCCCAAATGCCTCTTAGCCGCCTTTCTCAGTATCTGCCCTCCGGATAAGTCACCAAGGTACCGCGTATAGCAATGTGCCAGCAGCATAGTGGGAGGAATGCTGCTCAGCCTATCGCAGTAAGCCCTGACCGCTGGTCTCAAGGGACACTCGATGAGCTTCTCAGCCTCCTCAACCCCGACCAACTCGTTCAGATCGCGCCTGAGACAGTCGACCCGGCGCACCTCTCGGGAAGTCCACAGCCTGGCAGAGCTGGTTGCCAGCCTGGACTGCGGTGTCCAGTCTACCCTCCATAACGGAGTATACATGATAGAGGCCAAGGATGAACTGCACGTACTCCTCCCGAGAGACACCTCCTTTTAGAAAGCGTCTCACATACAAGACGTTTTCAGCCGCCCTGTGCAGCTTCGACGTCCCGACCTTCAGTCTGCGGGTGACCGGTTCAACGGAGACCTTGTGGACGACTTGGTGGGCCTGTGAGCCGTCCTCAGCACCATCATGCGCTTTGGGAGAGTCGGACAGCTCCGGCAGTCGCCTCCGAAGACCGGTAACAACTTTGAAAGGACAGCCCTCCTTCTCGATGGCAGGGTAATGGGCGGCAACCTTCTTCAACTCAACAGTGACCAACGGGCTCACGATAGTACTATCAGAAGGCTCGTAGCTTGAATAGGGATAACCGTTGGCATGTGCTGCTGCTGAGTTAGAAGAATACATCTGAAGGAGGGATAGTGCCTCGACTACGTAGTGTGAGGTGTGGGCGCACTAAGCAACCTCCTGAGGACTATGGGACGATTTCCGATTTGACATCTTTGGACGGTTAAGGACATCCGGCTGCTGGTAAGTCGTTTTAACGCGCGCTAAAACGGCTAGTTTGCGGAGTTCCTCACGCGCCACAACATCGTTTGCTTCCACTGTTGCACTTTCGTTTCGACCAGTAAATGTCCGAAGAGGGACGGAGAAGGGATATTCCAGGTGACCTTGCTGGCTTATCAGAGGCCGAGTTGGCGGCCATACAGGAGCTACTCGAAAGAACTGCCAAAGAGGCTTCTGACCGTCAGGCTTGGCAAGGGCACGGCGATGGAAGTACTCCGGCAAAAAGATCATCGATGAGCCGACGACGGCATACCGTACCGGATTGCAGTGAAGCTCTACCGTTGGCCGAGGACAGGACGCCTAAGATTGCTGACAGAATATTCGCTAATGCGATGATAAGTCTGAGTAGCCACCATAGGGCACTTTGGCGACAAGCCGAGAAAGAGTTGAAGGATACGCCCGACGGAAGAGCGACAAAGTTAGCTAAGAGGAGGTATTCTATGCCGGCCGTCACCTGTTCGGAGAGGTCGAAAGAAGTGATACCGTTGATTCCGAGTGGAATTGTTTCATCCCTGGGGTTGGATGATTTGGACTCTGGTGACACCAAGCGAGGGGGCATTCTAAGGCGGCGGAGCAGCATGGTGTCAACCTCAGGGAGCATAGAGCATCAATCTAGTCAAAGGGCAAGTGTCACCTTCGACAATCAGCTGCTGTCGAATTTGGATTCCGCTGGATTCGATGGTGACACGGGTGGTGTTAAGTGATGCCGATGATGATTTTAATAATTGTCCTGTAGTACTATTAGGTTTTTACTACTAGTTGTAAAGTAGTTGTTTATAGTTTGTTGTCAACATCATCAAAGTAACATTCCCGTGGTATTGGCTTAGTCCACTTATAACTCCTCCAACGCTGCGTACACTACCAGACGATTACCGCTGTCATCACAACAAACCCTCGTCTGGACGACGGCGCAGCAGGTGCAGATAAGTTGTTTCTTCCGCTTCCGCTGCTTCTGTCGGGTTACTCAATTCACTCTGGCTGTCACCGGGACCGCCGGTGTGCATGCACTTCGCAACGCAGCGGTCTCACTACTCGCTTCCCAATGGCAGCTAATACTTTTCTATGTCGAGGATAATCGCGCGACGGCGGCTGTTCATATTTTTGGCAACACTTGCGCTCGGCATCTCATCGGTCGACCATCCCCAGGGTAGTTCTGCCGCCGGTAGCCCATTGACATTGACCTCTGATAAGTAAGGGAAAGCCCGAGGTCTCCGACGATCGCGCTGTGAGCAGTGGTCATCCGAGTTTGACTGGTTTTCGTCAGACGCCCACCTGCCAGCTTCAGTCAGCTCGGCTCTCGTCATCATCGTCATCACAGACGAATACTCAGACGAAGACGCGGACGACGCCACGTGAATCCAGCGGCGGCAGATGAAGAGAGTTCCTTCATGAACGGCAAGCAATTCAAGGCGTGGCTTGACAACCTCTTCTCGAGTGCCGAGAGGAGCAGGGAAGGTGAGAAGGAGGAAGAGCCTATAGGATGCACAGTTGGGTATGATCAGATGAGATGCGCCTCATGGAGCAGAGGGACCCTATATTGAGCCAATACGACCCCGAGACTATGCCACTTGATGACGGCAAGTCCAACAGCCACCTGCATCGCCATCACCAGCACCATCGTAGTGGAGCCTTCTTCGAGAGCGCCGATGACACTGCAAATGCAGACTATGATGACGCTGAGCTGGGCTGGGATTGAATGGAGCATGCCAGGGTTCGGTGTCGTCTATCATCATTGTTGTCGTGTTGGTCACTGAAGTTGCATCGCTCCGCTGCTCAGCTAATACTCATTGCCACTCATGCGAGGCCGGCATCTATTAATACAGACTGGCCTCGGAGTGTCAGTAGCGATGCACCTGTCCATAGAGAGAACCTCTGCATTGGACGGCAATGCGGCTGTCAACTTCCAATGCGCAGAGAATCACTGCAATCCTGAGCTAGTTGCGTGCCTGAACGATCATGAAGGGCCGGAGGCTGACGGCCCCGAAGGTAGCTCTTCCTGTGCACGGACTCGCCGGATGAGAGACATCCTCAGGGGGCAAAGGCAATCGGTGCTCTGAAGTGATACGATGCGTGTATGGAAAGCAAACGCTCGACCTATCAGAGGTAGGTTTGCTGATGTAAGGCGAGGTCAGTCTTGCTTTTCAGTCTCGTGCCGTTGACTATCACCAATGCTTCGCCGGACAGAAAATGCACGGCGAAACACCTCCCTATGGGATACTCAAGAATTGTATCGCCACTAAGAGCTGTGCCAAAGGCAGATGATGATGATGATGATCATACACCGGCTGTGAGCATGTTCACAAGTTGCAGCTGAGTCGTCCATCATTGTCGTGTCGAAGGAGCTGTGTTGCGCCATAGTGAGAGGCCACACACAGAAGGGTGTGTACGGCGCCGAGGAGCTATGCTAGAACGATAGACTCATCAGTGTTTACTAACGGGTGTCATCAAACTAATGGAAAGGTGGCGATTGTACTGTCTTCTCTCAGTTCAGTTTCCCCATTTTTACGGTCTATCAATCCCATGCGTTCCTTCATCGTTCCTCTCTCCGCCATCGCCGTCGCCACCCTGTCATTGGTGGCTGCCACTGAGCAGGACCCGTGTGCTCAGATGTGCTCTTATGTAGATGGCTGCGCTAAGTCGAAGTACGATTCTTACTGCAAGTCCTGGCAGTCCCCGACCGTCTGCTTCGGTCTGGTCAAGAAGGCCGACGGTTCGATATGCTTCGAGCCCGCCGATGCTGATTGTGTTGGAGAGCCTATCGCCTGTGGGGAGCAGCCCACTACTGCAGGCCCTGGTACATCGTCATCTCCTGTTGAGGGCAGTACAACAGAGATGCCTGTCACTACCACTGCTGCTGCTGCTCCTGCTAGCACCACCGAGTCTTCTGGTACTTCTACCACCCCATCATCAACTTCTGATGTTGAAACTACCACTGTTGTTGAGACCCCTCAGTAGTCTGAGTAGGCCTAACTAGACTTATCATCAACAATCCGAGTCTTTCATCTTTACTTTACTATCACTGCTGCTCGGTTATGATTTGTTCTGCCCTTTCGCATATTACTTCAGTCTTGCGTTGGTGAAGCGAATGAGCTTGTCGCCCTTGCTGCTCATGACCGGAGGAGAGTTGGGAGGATATGATTCATCCAATAAGTTATGAGCAATAACTGTGGTTCAGGACAACAGGTCCTCCTAGGGAATCGCGTCGCCTTCGTTCAGCCATCGGTTCAAAATGCGGGGAAACTATTCCCATTATGAGTGATGGGGCCTTTCAGTTACGGCAGAAATGCTCTACTATGATTCTGCGAGTCAGCTGTGCTTGCGTTCACAGCAGTCTGGGACGACTCAGGCTGGCGTCCTTAGCCCCGACTCTTGTATGTCGTTTTCTCAGAGGCAATAAATTCTTGGCGGAGCGATACATTATTGTGCAACCCCTTGCAAGTAACTTGTGTATTTCAGTCGGTGTTTGCGACAGCGAGGACGGTATTGGCCCGCTACAGGGCTGCAGGACCCCGGAGAACGCAATATCCTGAGGAGTCGTACTTGAGAGTATCATTCACAATCATGGGATAACATGCCTATCTGCTGCATACCAAGGTGAAGGGGAAGTCCAGTGAACCGTAGAAATGGCCCGAACTCGTACGCACCACGCAGGTCGCGAGCCATGATGACACCGGCACACCGCTTACCCGTATGGTCAGACACGTACTCGAAATCGATGGTGTGGTAAACGGCAGCCTCACCGGAACGGCCAAACCGGTAGCATTGGACTGCTATGCTATCAAGGCTGCCGAAATTAACATCGTGCAAGGCAAGGACCCTGGCTAATACCGGTCCTCGGAATGCACTCGGCACTTCTGGACAAGGACTGGCATGGTGGTAGGAGGAACCAAGAGCGGAGCAGTTCATAACGGATTCGTTGAGGTGTCGATGGCCTCGGCAGATGTTCTTCCAATCATCAATGTAACCGTACATAGCAGCGAGATAAGCCGTGACATATTCCTCTGGGCGAGCAGGCCCCCACATCGTTACACCGTGGATGAGCATCTTCCGACGGGGGACGACCTGCAGCCAGCGGGACCACTGGGATTTGGCAATGCACTCGTGAGAGAACAGAGCCGATGCCCACCGCCACCGACAACGGATACAATTGTTTGAGCGTGTGGTACGCAGAGCAGCTCGTTGCACCAATAGCAACGCTATTAGGTATCTTAAGTTGCAGGATGCATTTCGAAGAGTCAGAGGGTAGCGAGACATTCAGGTTACGTACTCACCAAGTGACGGGGGACCATCCAATTTTCCCGCATACCAAACCATGGTGAACTCTCAGCAAAGCCTCGACATTCTTGGACGTCACCATAGGGGTAACCCCACGTCACAGAAGGGCTTTCCTCAAGCTCCAGGAAGTCCCGCGGCTCCGCAAGAGAGAATCTACAGTGACAACTCGAGGGCACCGCCGATAGCGGCCCCTCGCACTTATGAGAATATCCCTTTCGAACGCTAGCGATCAACCTGACCCCTCGCTGGCGGAGTAGACTGGACTGGGGCTCGGTGAACTGGCGCAGAATGATCTTCAGAAGATCATAATGACGACGATCATCCATACCTGCCACACCGTCAGGCAAGTCCATTCAGCGGTGACTCACAGAGATCACAGTCGTGTTCCCAAGGGTTGAGGCCGTGGTATCGCACTGCACCGATAACTGTGCCCGCCACGATGACGTACGGTATACCTGGTAAAGGCCGCTAGCTCCATCAAGCTGCTGTGAGGGAGGCGACCATGCTCCTCCAGAGCCTCATGGACTGTTTGGGCAGCGTAGATGAGGTCAATACGGTCGGATGTACCTGCGGTGGAGCTGGTGAGATAACAATGTCCGCTCGCCTGACTGTGGGCTGGGGCGAAAGCCAGCGGTACAGGAGGCACTGTCTGGACTGAGCCGCCAGCCTGGGGGAGCTGATCATCCATATCGCCCTTCTTTCCTCTCGAGCAGCCCACCTGTAGGGACGTACAGGGGCTTGCTAGCTACCCTTATGTAACCCACGTTCATGCACAGGTTTGAGGTTGAGCAACTCCTCCCACAGGGGTGTAAACCTCAGAGCCGTCCTTGCAGCTTCCAACCAGTGCGACTGACTGTATCGAGTCCCCTGCTAGCAGCTCGGAGAGTCCAAGCCGACCTTGAGTATCCTCTCTAGTATTGCATGAGCTTCGTATACACCATAACCCAGTGCAACGTAATAGCGGTGGTGGTCGGACGACACTCTGGCTAAGCGCGTTGCACGATGCAGCCACTGGCATACATCATCTTCTGGTGCAGGAGGGAGGGAGTGCTCAAGGAGGATCGCAGTAGAGTCGACGGTTGTCTCCGGTAGGGCCGGGCATGGCTCGGACACATCTGACCGAAGCTCGTCGGCCAAGTCCTCAACGGCCGAACAAGGAGTCATCACCATTAGCGCGGTTGAGCATCCTCGAAACGGCGAGGAGCACTTCTAGTGGCCTCCAGGGCGACGTGAGGATCCAAAATTGCCACGGGCACAGTATGAGAAACTGAGGTCGAGCATGAAGGCCGTCGACGCCGTGACTAGCCTGGTTGCTACCGACAGGGCCTCTGCCTCCAGCTGAGCCGTCTCCTCAGTACGAGGGAGATGAGGTGATATCATCAGCCATGGTAGAGCGTACCCGAACCAGCAATCATTGTTATCCAGTTGCCACCCCTGAAGGGTGACAGGTCCACAAGGGGAGGGGCTGCCGGGTGGACCTCGAGGATGTCGGTCTCTCTGGCGATGTAGTCACTAAGGCCAGCCATGCCTCGGGTGATGTTGAGAGGCGACGCCGGGTCGAACTCATCGATGGCCCGATGGAGGTATTGCTGGACCTCGGCCCAGTTGGTTCTAGGGTGTTGGTCACTGCAAGCATCCGGACTACCACGTATGGGGGCGCCGTCAACGACCGATAGTACAGCATACACAAGGAGACAATGGATCAACATTGAGTTGGTGAATGGATGGTACTGTCACTGAGGCTCAGAGAGGCAGCCCAGGAAGGGCATCTGCCGTCCCCAATCGTTGCGATGAAACGAACGCTTTCTCCAATCTAACCGATTGCAGTCCTTCACGCATTAACTAGGGCGTTAAACACTTGCATGAGACATCAGAAAACAGTGTAACAGCTGCTGCTATCATGCTGGGGAGCCCCTCCCTTCGACGATCCGCTCTTCAGTGACCAGGTAGTTCACCGGAATGTCGTCCTTCGTAGTGGGTATCTCGTCAAGGACCTGAGAAGCCCGAGGCCACAGCACAGAGCCACGCCGCAGCTTATCGCTCACTTGACATTCGAACGCTAAGGCGATCAACGCGGGCATCTTGCCGGTCCTCTCCGAAAGACGGGACAAGTAGCGATCGTAGAAGCCCTTGCCTCTTCCCCAACCTTCCACAGTGGACGTCAAAGCCAAGTCCAGGGACTAAGATGGCGTCCAGCGGAGGGCAAACGGTCGATGGCGTTTGGTCGAGGCTCGCCGGTAGTCGGATTGGTAAGATCTGGTTCAGGTATACCCCACGTGGTGCGTGGAAAGGAGGTGATATCTTCCAGGCTCCTGATGGGAACGAGGCCCCTCCCCAAAGCATCAGAAGACTATCCCCACCCTGCCTCCAGAAGCTCCATGTCGTTGCTATCGGGGACAGTCTTTGGGACAAAAACTCTTTTACCACCCGTAAAGGCATCAGCAACCAGACGGTCAGTTTGCGCCTGACGGAAGGAGCATGCACGCGGCCTTCGGTGAACTCATCACCACTGAAAGGTGAGTATCCCACCTCCCCATGAGGCATCGACAAGAACACTCCAACTGCCTTAGCTTCACTCCAAACCTCCATACCCAATACTCTATCTTGTATGAGGATAGACTTCTCGGCTACGACTGATTGTGGCATGTCTCGAAGCCTCTGCTTGATCATGCGCCTCGTAGCCCTTTTCGCCGCAGTCAAGGAAGACATGTGGTCATTTCTGTAGCTCATGCGTCTCCACTGCAAGCATCCGAGACGTTCTTCGTCTTGACAACTAGCCGGACTACCACACGGAAGCTAGGTGTTTCTCAAAGGGTTGCTCGATGCTTTAAGACGGCCCTAGGCGACAACACTCGACACCACTGATTTTTTACGCGAACTAAATAGTTTCAATGTACGCGTCATTAAGTAATATTTCACTACAGAAATGGTAAACTCTTCCGCCTCTAGTGACTTTAACTCTACAGCGCTCCCGAGTGGAAATCAAATAATCGTAAAACGGATGCTACGAGGCGACGACAGGCTACTGCCACGTCGAACTGAGGCTCGGAGCCGGGCTTGGACTGGGGCTTGGGCTCGGACTTGGACTAGGGCTTGGACTGGGGCGTGAGGTGGTGGACGGCGAACCCCGTTTCACTTGTTGTTGTTGTCGTTGTTGTTGTTGGAGAGCCTGGTTCCTCTTCATCCGCTCCTGATTCCTCCGGAAGCGGGCATAGTCCTTAGCTTGATGACCAGTAGCGTTGGTGAAGACCAGAATGCCGAGGTTCTCCTTCACCTTCTCCAGAAGGTACTCTCGGTGTTCTGATGGCAGGGAGCACATGCACTGGAAGAGGTCTTGGTCGTCCATCAGCTTGCGGAAGTTGCCGCAGAGGCCGGGTATCCTCGGCGGAGGGGCTGATTTAGCGGCGCGCGGTACTGGCACTGACTGGGTATTCACGTTGTCGGCACCGTACGGGTAGGGCCACAGCACCTGCAGAAAGCGTTGATTCCCGAGGGCAGCATCCTCCCGACCTACCCCTGACAGCGATACGAACCTCGCACCAATCCCAACCTTCGTAGTGATAACATCTCCCGCAGTAGTGACCGCTACGCAGACGGTAGATAGGACGGGTAAGAGGATGAGCCTTCGAGGAGGGGGTACTTCCGGAGGCAGGACCCCCACCAGAGTGCTGGTGCCGCTCTCATCACCACCATGTGTTGTCGCTCCGTCGGCCTGAAGGAGTGCAGTAACCGTTGCCGCAGTGCTGAGTACCCCACCTTGGCTTTGCCCCGCAGCACGACTATCCTGCTCCTCCTCAAAACGACGGCACTAAGCTTCTGACGATTGCTCGCGAGCAGCGGATACTCATCAGCTTCACAATCGGCAGACACGAACCTCACGCCATCCAGGGACACTTTCCCGCCACTGCCATGAACAACCCTTATCGACCCGTCGGGCTGAATCCTAGCGCACACACCGGTCGCGTGGATGAGCATGTTTACAGTTTCTCGAGGCCTCATGCCTGCATCGGAGATGGTACCAACAAGAGTGGGTTCAAGAGGGGCCTCTACTGTGCCAGAAAGTACCACAAGACCGTCTACGGTCTTGAAGGCGTGGACTCGAGGACCGCAGCGTGAGGGCGGGGACAAGGGAGCTTCACGCTGATGCTTCGAGAGAGCACACACCGTCTTCTGCTGTTCTCCACTGAAACAGCAAAGACAGTATCATCTCCTCACCAACGCTGAGCATTCAGACAGACAGAATGCTCGATCGGTAATGATAAACACGAAGAAGAAAATATTGCCACACAAGATTGATGCCCTCTAGTGGTTCAACAACGAAAGGGTGCTGCAAGACACCACCTAGTTGCTGAGCGTCTAAGTGCCTACCTAGGATAGCATATGGGAACGCATGCTGTTCCCGAGACGCCCTCAGCCTTATCCGCCTCCTCGAAATCGAAGGTACCATTCTCGTATATCCGTAGATTATCATTGAGATTGGACCCTTCCTTGGGGTGTCGGGCGAAGGATGGTACGACCAAGCTAGCATAGGGCGCACAGTCCCCATCCACCTAACAACAGTGACAGCAATTCACTGAGGCAGCGGCCCCAGCACAGACACGAGGAATGCTACAAATGCAAAGGAGAGTAGTTCCAAAATACTTTGTTTCATGGCTAACAACAGAGAGGCGAACCTCCTCGACCAAACGGACACTCCCTCCTCAGGAGCAGCTCACGTCCGCTCAACCATGCGAGACATGAAGCTGAGTCTTTCCATCAACGCGGAACGCAAGAGACGATGCGACAGGCATGGACGTGAGCTACCTTTCCCGGTGTTGCCACAGCTGGGGGCCGTAAAGTGGGAGGCAGTTGGAAGATCCGCCCCGCCTCAGCCTTCTGTTTAGGTACTCCGTGCAGGATCGAACACACCAAGTAGGAGGGTGGTGGTGCTGGGGAGGACGCCCCACCACCACTGCTGCTGCCCACTCCGTCAAGGACTGCCATAATGGCTCAAATTAGACACCACGACAACTACTCGAAGATCACACTGCGTCAAGCGGAGTTAGTAGGTCATCTCATCGATAAGGTTGAACGAGGGTCACCGGAGACCCCTTCTACGGAACGGAGACAACTCGGTATCGGAAGTTGGATACCGTCGGTGACCAGGGCGCACCACGCGTGCACCCTCCTAAGCACACCCCAGCGGCCACCGTCACCAGGCCTATCCAAAAGACCTCGAGAACGACTGTGCCCGCCGAGTGCATCCACGCATTGAGCATGCCCCTAGCCATGGTAGGACACTGTACATGGACAACACCCTCACCGACAGGAGATGTCGTCCGGCCCAAGCGCCGAAAGGATCTAAATCTAGTGCAAGCATTCGCTATCAGTAGCCGAAGCAGCAGTGCGATCCCCTGTGAACTGAGAGCGCAACAGTAGTGGACTAATGGACGGCTTAAGCTCTCTAACAGCAGCTATCGATGTTGTTGTTGTTATTGATAAGACCGAGCGTTCAGATAGTGGTAGAGGGAATGCATCGTCGTCGTCGTATTACAACCGGAACGCAGCTCGAACACTAATTCTAAGATATCCATCCAGATGGACGCATCATCAACGACACCACAGCAGTAACATCAGCAACAGGCATGGGCATGAACATCACGACCATCATCATCAACAACATCACCTGTGATACATTCTGACACCTCTAGCTATTAGTAATAGTATAACAATTGAATTGTAATAATTATTGTCAATATGGTCTAGTTGGTCTCCCCTCCCCAGCGGGCCTCTGAACGGCAGCACCCTCCTCTCCCTTCTTGATCTGCACTTTGATACGTCGACCATTGGCAGCTACGAAGCCATTCATCTCGGCAACCTGAGCAACCGAGTGTGCTACTCCACAGGCTCATCCATGCTCTATGCAAAAAGCAAGTAATGATGATCATACCATATTCCAATTCGGGACGAATACCTGCCACTACCGCACCAGTGATGAGCATCAATGCCCCCATCCGACGTGGCTCTAGGCGTCCGCTGAGTACTCACGTTACACACTTCCTCCCTATCTCTCGTAAACACTCGCGTAGATTGCGCTTTCATTTACCACTTTCAGACGGGCCAACTGCCACTCGCCCGTCCAGCGCTACGACTGGTCCAGTCTGACTGTTCGAGAACTACATTCATTTTACCATCGGAAAACTTGTCGACCCATGCAGCCCACCCTCCGCAGTACTACCGCGCGCCCTGCTGATTGTGCATTATCGTATGAGATGAATCCGTAGCCACGCGATAGACCAGTATGTTTATCAACCACCACCTAAGGACAGCGGCTCGGCACTTTTCTGACACCTCTAGCTGAGCATGCAAGAACAGCGCCTTCTCAGCTACCTTCGCCGAAACAATATTTCCGAAACTTGAGAAGTGATCTCGCAAGTCGTTCTCGGTCCAAGCATCCGGTACAGAGAAGACAAAGACGTTAGCACCGGGGGGACCTGCGCACGCACGAAGATCACAAACACTGACATACCTCCTCACCCCCTACTACTGTCTAGAGTTGCCTGAGTTGAGGTTTGGATGGTACTAAAACTCACCAATGAAAATAATAAGGTCCGAGGCCTCTCGACCAGCAACTCTCTACTACTAATAACACGAGTTGATTTCGAAACTAAATTTACCACAGTTATCAAGTAAGGTAATCGCCGGCGCTGCGGAAACAAGACCATCGAAGGAGGAAATTTTGAAGGTTTCCAGCGCCCGTACCGTCTATCCCACTGAACAGGGTACGGGAAGCATAGTCGTTAAAATCACCGAGTTAACACAGCTTAATAGGAGTCTAGGGAAGTAGTAGGACTGAAGCCCCTCTGAATTGAGCAGACCTTACCTTTAGTCTGAGGCGCTGTGTGCACGTTGATGGGGTTCCTGAACTCCGCCGGCATCTCCCACTGAACTTCGTTGGTGCGCGAGTTGTGGTAGTAAGGAGTGTCGTCCATTGTGAAGTACCTGGAAGGAATCGCCAAGTATTTACCAAGCTAGAGGTGTCAGAAAAATCCAAACGCCAGAAGGAATCTGATACCCAGGTTTAGTTACTCAGTCCAAACCCCAGCCGTCCTCGGTGCCTGAGTGGCGGAGGGGCCTCTAACCCCGTTCGATGCTGGGCTGTCCTGCCTCCCTGGCGGTGGTGACGATGTCCCATTGATCGGTAAGGATGCAGCTGCGCCAGCCATCAACCGCAGACCAGCAGCACCTAGCAGGACACCTCTCTACACGGTGAAGTCGTGAACAGTGCGCCGTCAATACGACCCATTGTGGTGGCTGAGAGCATCGTCCCGAAGACCATAGACTCGTGAAGCTCACCCCCTACTACTAGCTGGATCGGCCGCCATGCCCGCCTTGAACATCGGTCGTGACGTACCCCTCGAGGCAGGAGCAGCAGGAGGAGCAGCCAGAGGCGGCGGAGGTCCACCATAACCCGAGGATGATGTGGTTGGGTCGTATCCGCCTGTCACTCAGCTACCTGTGCCTGCGACTCCAGTAGGGATTACCTCCTGCATAGTGATGTTGATGGTAATGGGAGTTCCTGTCTGCCTTGGCGGCCCTTGACTCAGCCACCTTCACTTCCAGTGGCCTCTGTGACCCCTCGACCGTCACGCGGCCCGTTAACTTCTCGAATCGCCTTCAATGCATCTTCTTTATCAGCGAAACGAACGAAAGCATACCTGCGTTGGCGAAAGGTGTCAGAAAGCTGCGAGTAGGGAAAGGAGCGGTATGAGACCCTGCCGGTATGCAAGAGCCCTTCTTACAAGGCATGTGGTCCCGGCACATGAATTTCATTGATACGGCCGTAGGGTTCGAAGATAGTCCGCAGTTCAGGCTCCTGTGTCGCTGGCCCCAGACCCGACACGAAGAGCTTAGTATCACCACCTACCATACAACCAATCGAACTCTGACACGAGGGAAGCCCAAGGCCACACCACCAGCCCTTAGACGCCGGGGTGGCAGGGAGGGTACTCACGGATGCTCATGCATATCGATGAGTACCCACTCGCATGCAACAGACTAGCTGTGATACCGCGAGATCACAAGTCAAGTAGTGTCGAGGCCTACTCCCTCTATCGATCAAACAGCGGCCCATCCGCCCAGAAGAAGCATAGTAAATGATCTACGGCTGCTACCCATACTACCGGTAGGGACCGCTTCTCCTGGCATCCCTAGCCTTTCCGCCTCACCCTGGGCTAGGAGTACTGATAAGGGGATATGCGACTGAAGGGGGCCAGCGGATGGGGTGTTATTAGTGGGGTGTCAGTAAACCGGACACAAGTTGCCAAAACGACGGTATCAGGTACCGTATGCAATAGTATGATCAGAACTATCAAACGGCGATCCACGCCTCTCCGATATTACGTCGCTCCTCGGTAGCTGAGTACCATTCAACGCCTTGATGGCTGCCATGCCACAGGGGATGTCTCGAAACCGTACGAACGCCATCCCTGCAACGACGATACTAGTACTTCTATTATTTATAGTAGTACTACAACTACCTCTACTCTGCATGGTGGACCTATCCCTCAAGATGAAGACATCCTCTACTACACCGTACCTGAAAGTAAACAGCAATGGGCTAACAACTCATCCACCTGCCGTCCCCAAATACGAAGTTATCGACCAAAAACGCTACTAGGCCGAATCATGAACTCGACAGTGTTTGATCAACATGTACTCCCCCGTAGATGCTCCCGACCCTCCAGTGCGTATTTAAGGCTCCGTAGAGATTTATGACTGTTTCAACGACAGACTATGGAGAAGTTTGCTACGACTCTAGCAACTACAGAGATCTGAGAGTAGAAAACCAGCGGCTAGTCTCCCAGACACAGGATGGTTGTAGAGCCCCAATGCACCCTAGTGGACATTGCCCTATCGCACGGTCGTCCAATCCGATAACATTAATCACAACACCAGGCGCCCCATGCACGTACTCTTCAAAAACAGCCCTCAAGTCCGACTCTGGGTAATGGATGGGAAGACCTCTTACGAAGAGTTTAACGGAAGTAGAACCCTGGTCAGCAGGAGGAGGAGGAGGCATGCCGGCCAAATCAATATAAACTCTGCTGCTACCAAGACCAACACCACCATCCATCATCAGACCTCTCCGGCACTTCTACGTTCATTTTCGGGCAAGTGCGGCCTAGCGTCGATAGCCCGGGTTGAATACTCAGTCCGTGAAGTGGTGCAGAGGGACGCAAAGAAGAGTCGTGATGGCAACGCCTTCGAGGGAGACGGTCTGCTATACTACTCAAACGCAAGACGATCAATAATTGGGCGAACACCTTTATGGGGGTCATGTGGCATCATCTTGCTGCTGCTCACTTTCCTGAGCAGGCTCCTGCCTCGCCCCTTTCAAGAGGCAATTTGGCTTCACCAAGGCCATGATGTCTCCTCCTACTTCATCCTTCACGAATACAATAATGAAGAATATAGAATTGATGAGTGAGGCTGAGCCCAGCGTTGTGAATAGCGGGGAACAGGTCTCTGAGGAGGAGGCACCGCCAATCCACCAGGCCCCGACCGATCGACATCTAGTACTACTACCTGTGCCTCCAGTGACTGCCATTACTATCTGTACCGTCCCTAGTATTATCAGCACCAAAGCCTTCAGCTGTGAGCTCACTCGAGCAAGGAACATCTTATTCTTCGCTAGGTCGTACTGTACATCGTCAGCAGCCCCCCACGCCGATAGTGTCTGAGGTTCGACCACACTAAGGTGAGAAGGTCCTCAAATTACAACCCTATTCCACCGTACGTGATACTGTACGGAAAACACCGCCCTGCCCTTCATAAAATTCCGCTGAGGCCATCGATCGCTTGGCATCGATCGGCAAAGATGTAGCAGCGGGGCTCTTCAATTCCCGAGAGATGCCTAATGAAGGCAGCAGAATCCCTATTACCGGTAAGACTAAGGCAGCCAGTATGACCATGCCCACCAACGCTACGATGCTCTGTGAAGTGCAGCCACCGAATAAGAACATGCCTCCGACCATGAAGTTACCGAATACGCCGCACACTGCACAGATCCCGTATCTAAACAAATCTTTAGGTCGAGGTGGTAAGATACACTTCAAGCTTACGCTGCAATACCGAAGATACCAGCACGCTTGACTCCCATAAAAATGCTCTTGCCGTAGCGCAGGGCCTGAAAGCTGCACGGAGCCCAGAAAGACCGTTCCTGCAATCTTACCTCATGGAGGTTGGATCCTTTGGCCAGCTTACCATTGAGTACTACCTCATCAATGGTACCCCCTTGGACCGGTATCTTTATCTGCTTCCAAACTCTCAGCGATGGTCGTCTACAATGGGTATGCTCTACCTCTATCGGCTCCTGCATGTCTTTAGTCAAGCGACCTTCTTTATAAAGATCCTAATCGGGCGAGGATGATGATTACGATGATAAAGATTCTCCTATCACTTTCAAGTCTATCCGGCCATCCGCAATCACCTCATCACCTTCAAAAATTTCCGCTAGCACCTCCCCGTCAGGCCCGTCAACATCCTGAAAGTTTCCTCGGCGGAGCGAAGCGTGAGTCGTATCACCTCAACCTCTCCTATAATCCAAGTGAAGGCCCCTGCCTTGCTAGTGAATGTGTGCCTGATGACGATTACTGCGTGCCCCGACCCCACACGACGCCTCGTCGCCTACTGCTCTGGGCCCCCTTCCGACGATATCTGTGCAAATTCTTCGACCTTATCACCACGTTTTTTGCCCTTCATAACAACCTTCAAGCTACCACCACCCCGCGCGGTCAAAGATACTAGTTCTCCCGTGAAGACAAACCTAATGACCGCGCGCCTCGAAATTCGTCGTGAATGCCAGCAGCATTACACGTCGGCTATGACGCCCCCAACGCTCGCTCTCTTGGCAGGGTGATATAGCCAGACGATGGTACCGGCTGTACCGGCTCCGAGCAGTAACAGGAAGCCCATCGTCCAGAACTGCAGTCCTGTGGTAGGCGTATCGCCATCACCACGTCTTTCCAACCTGATTGCAGTCAAAGAGATGAGGCTAGTTTCATAGACCAAGGAGGCCGGTTAATGCCGAATGAATCCGCCGCCGAATCCCGGACTACTTATTTTCTAGGCGCATGACGGTGTCAAGCGCTCTGTTCACTTTCTTCTCGGCTGTTGTTACAAAGTTCGACAGTGTCGCGAAGGGATCTGAATGCTCGTGGATACTTCCGGATCACAGATACTCGAGTGATCCGCCTGACCTCGAAGATCTGCTGGCCCACGACGTTCATCATTGACGTGTATCCTCAGCACTAGATGGCGTCCTTCTACGGGTATTAGCAGTGATAGCACCGCTAGCGTCCATAGGAAGTGGTGCCATATGAACAACAAGGGCATGAGTATTAGCTGTTAGTAGTAGGGTTGTTAGGAGCAAAGGAGACCAAGACAACTGGTGCCTTATCGTTGCCTGGCACTATGAGTCCTCTTTGTCTTTGAGCTAACCATACAGCAAGCGGTCAATGGTCGAAGGGGAACCCTACGCCCACGACACGAAACAATTAATCAATGCAACCTTGCATGGCGGGCAGCTCAGATCATCATTGAGGAATAGGATTCATCACGACCATGAGATTTACGGGATGCACAGCCAATGAGCGTCGGGAAGTTAATCGATCGCTTGGGCGCAGCGAGATATCCTTGTACGTGTACGTGTGTACGCGTACTTTCACACTAAAGTTTTCTCTCCGGTCTTCAGTGCATCGAGTCGAAGTGTGTTGAAGTCAGAGATCCGAGGTACCTTATTCCAGCCCTGCGAGCTAAAGGCCAAACTCGGTGATGGAATTGGTTAATTGGAGGTTCTGATGTAGAATTAACTCAAACGTGACGGCCGTGAGTTGACATGGAGTCACTTCATGTCAGCAGTGCCTCGAAGCGTGGGTAGCTGTGGGATGATAACACTGATACAGTGTCACGAAGGCATCGTAATACTCAACTGCCTGCTGTTGGCACCGTTGGAGAGTTGACAGGCGACTGCCAGTCGCCGACTGACAGAATCTCAAAGGGTTCGGGGATCCAACCGAAAATTAATTCGCCGTTGTAATTCTCGAGCCGCTGAACTCACTTTGCAAAAGGAAGGCCGCAAGGAGGATGAGAAACACGAATGCCGGTCCCATCCTCCGGATGAGTCAAGAGCGTGAGAGGAAACGGTCAGTAGATATCTAGCAACCATGGTCGTGACAGCAGACCCCCTCTCTTTCGGTGACGTGACACTAATGGAGCGGCCCAGCCAGCGTCACCACGATGAGCAGGCGAGTTGATGATAGGCAGCAGCCACGCGGCTTGGATCGTGGTCGATGGGTCTGCTTTGTTTAGGGTTATCGCTGACAACACACCCTTCTCTGTAATCTCCCTCAGAGGAGCAAGGATGCACAGCCGTAGCAGTTTTTTCTCTCAACTATGAGCAAAACACTCGGCATCATAGTTTTTGGTAGCATATCCAGTTTGGTGGCAGCATCTGATCCGTGCATGCAGATGTGCATCGACCTCGGCGACAAGACGGCGTGTGCTGGCTCTGGCAAGGGTTCCTACTGCAAGGGCTGGCAGAAAGAACAACCTGTCTGCCAGGGGTTCATCCGTAGGAAAGACGAAACCTTATGTTTCCTTACCGGTGGACCCGACGATGTCAACTGTTCCGGCGACCCGGTCGCTTGCCCAATAGTCCGTTCTACTACTGAGAGCCCTCCCACTCCGTGTTCAACGACCCAAATGCCCAACACGACAGGGTCACCCGTTACTACCACTACGGCAGAGCCCTGCACAACTACCAATACGGCAGAGCCCTGCACAACTACCACTACGGCAGAGCCCTGCACAACTACCACTACTACAATGGCACCTTTTCACACTACCACCAAGACTACAGGCGCGCCCTGCACCACTACCACTAAGACTACAGGCGCGCCCTGCACCACTACCACTACGTCAGCTCGTCGAACTACTATAGCTAGTACCACGAAGAGGACCACCACGTCTAGCACGACTACCACTATAAAGACCAGTACGTCCACGAGCACCACTACTAAATGTCCCACCTTGGAGGGACACTTTTGCGGGAAACTAATGTTCCATTCATTCGACATTATCTTGAAGAACGGCCGTTTGACTCTCAACTTGCCCTCCTTCCAGGTGGAAGGCTCTTGCGATTACCACGTGAGCGGATCTAGTATCGATCTTTCTCACTTCGATGATGTTCTCAAGGCCGTTATGGCGAAGGCAAGCATCAAGAAGTTTGACATCACTATAATAGACTCGAACCAGATACGCTTGAAGGCCGGAGTGTTCCTGCGTACCACACTCAAACGTTGCTAGTTCCACAACTTTATCCAGGATACTCTTTTAACTTATTAATCCCCTCAGGTCTTTCTCCCCCGAATGGTAGTGTTGTGTTCGTTAACTCGTTCTCATCACTCAGTGTGAACTCAAGTACAGCAAGTGAAACATTCAGGTGTCATCAGGGGAGAGTCAGTCAAGTACGGGCATGACAATGACAGGGTGAACTTTGCCGCAGCTGTGATAGGCTGACGGGGCCCTTGGTCATAATGACATCCTCCGGGGTATCTGTTACGGCCATCGCCAACACCCCACTATCTACAATGACTAGTCACCTTCGTCTATTTCAATCCCCTTATCCTTCAGCGCCTTGGACACCGTCTCCTTGTCGTCCACTCGAGCATACCTGCGAACTGGCTGCGGTTCAGTTCGGAGGAGCGAACGCCTACGCAACAGCGCGAACGTCTTCGTCAACTTTACAATCGAGTTGGCGATGTCCGTAGGGGGATGGAAACCTACAGCACAGACTGTCCAAAGAACATGATGTACTGGAGAGCCTGATTGAACACTCGGACAGTTCGCATAGCTAGTGTCACGGCCGTTCATAATTAATTGTAGGGTTACACTGCCGTCGTTAGACCTCAATCGACCAACTGGAACCAAACAACGCTAACATTCCCAGACACCCATAACTGGCTGTATGATGTCCAGTCCATCGACCACTGGGTTGAAAGTCCACCCTGGCTGCTTACCCGATGCCAGTATTGCAGTTATCTACCGCCTCGAGAACATCACTAACCACCGAGTTGGCGGTGGGATACCTCCCAGCACCTGCCCCTATGTACCTGATGCCATGCACTTCCAGGAGCCTAGTATTATCAACACTTACCATTGAGGACCAACGCGTGCCGTAGACACTTCGACACAGTTAGTAGGACCGCTCACTGTAGCCATGGTGTTGGTGAGGGGGACGAGCGCTGGGGACACCCAACACTCGAGGCGTCTGCAATCATCATCCCCGTCGCCTGAAATAATAGATCCTATTCAATGATGAAGTATGCGAGTTTAGGCGTTCTCGAGGAGCACTCTCAATTTCGTGACTGAATCGAACTTGGAATGAAGTCCTTCTCAGCTCAGCCGTGAACAGCTAGCGATGCTGCAACGCTGGGAGACCACAGGGAGTATAAAGCCAGTTACCGGGAAGGAGCTGAGCCTTGGCTATGAGCTTGATGGTGTACCCGCAGCCCTTGGCGTATTGAAAATCACGAGAGGACACATGAGTGATGCCAACAGTGTATCTGGAAGACCAGCAATAAGTGGCAAGAACTGACTGCCCTTCATAGGGTTGAAAGGAGGGGGAGATGCGGTACGGGAAGTGGTTAATCAATGGCCCAATGAAGGAATGGAGAAGAGAGAAACTTACAGCAAGCTCTCATCGCTGACTGTCACGCCGAAGGCAATGCGTGCAAGAATGCATATCTTACTCCTAGCATCGTAACCTTCTAGATCTGATCACGACGAGTTGCGGAAGGTACGGTATTGATTACCAGCTCGTATACCCACCAGCACTCGGGTCAGCCTCAAGATACCCAAGCCTGCGAGCGTCATTAATAACCTAAGACATCAGGCTCTCCCTGATGTGAAGTGGCACCGTCATCAC
This sequence comes from Perkinsus olseni, assembly GCA_013115135.1. Taxonomy (NCBI): domain Eukaryota; phylum Perkinsozoa; order Perkinsida; family Perkinsidae; genus Perkinsus; species Perkinsus olseni. Next base: position 39,607 of record JABANP010000193.1, on the reverse strand, counting down.
CTCATCGTAAGAGACACCCTCATGCTCCATGCGAGAGAGAATGTAGTTAGTACTGCCGTTCATGATGCTAACAACAACAATAATACAGTTAAGAGGGGTTACAATGCTGGCGGCCACATTAGATAACTGTGCTAGAGTCCAATGACGGCATCAGTCCGCGGCAGACAGGCGGACATTCTACCCAGATATGTGGTTGAAAGTATCCGCCCTGAGCCCACGCAGTACGGTGTTAACTATTGGTATACCACCACACACCGCTGCTTCATATAAAAATTGTACCTAAGAAAAGGGTTGCATCGCTCCGCTAGCCCTTTCCGGGACTACGTTCTGGTCCAAGGCCAGCTGTTCGATTGAGTCCATGTACTTCGATATCAGTGCCTTATTAGCGGTGACAATGTGCCTGATGGACGGTGATTCATCTGGGCGCCCACGTCCGAGCTATTCCCAAGTTCTGGCCATCCACGCAACTACACTTCGACAGGGAGTCCCTGTCAGGGAGTCCTATCGGGGTACTGATGACCATAGGGGTCACGATTCAAGTTACTACCACATTTCCCTCAACTCTTGCCACTAGAAGCCCAAAGTCGTAAGAAAACCAGGCATTTCGCTGAGCGCAACTTCGGTGAGGTAACGAGCACTTCTCCCGTCCGACTTTCCAGATTTCAAGGCTTTCTCGGTGTACGTCCATGCGCTGTCCGTACCACCCATGACTTCAATGACAATATCTGCAGGATGTACTATAATCCCTCGAGCAGGAGTGGGGTCCTCACCAATGGACGCATCATTGAGAATAGCGTGAGGGTCCGTGACGATCTCGCAAGTTTGGGGTAGCTCCACATCACGACTCTTACTAGGATCGCGAACGCATATCTGTAGGCAAGAAGGCGTTGGGATGACCGTGCCGAAAAAGGCTCAGTCTCTGGGGCGCAGAATGACAAAGGAGATCGACCGGAAGCTCTGGAGGCCTGGGAGCCGTCGAGCCAATTGAGGCTGAGGACACCGAGGGTGGTGATGGTAGAAAAATGGGCGGTGGATGATATACCGTGTTCTCACGCCAGTCTACCTTAGTAAGAGCGATGGTACGGTCATAGGGCTTCAGTAGCTCGACAACTCCGCCACCGACAACACCAAAGCCCAGCATGGCTACTCTGAAGATGATGATGACGAGCAATGCACGACTGGATTGACCGGTGGCCTGGTAGATGACACTCACCTGACCTTTCCGTCTTCAGGTGGGCTCGAGGGCATTGGTGAGAAGAGATGACAACGAGCCAGAAAACTGAGCGTGAGGTGATTGGCGCGATATCGTTATCTATCCCAGAGAGGGGTGAGAATGACTATGATAGTGATAACTGGGCGCGTCTACTTCACGCAACCTCAAGCGAAGGCGCTCGACGGACATAAGCAGTAGAGCTAGAATCCCGTCTGATGTGTCTCTTCACAACGACTGTACGTCGAGCAACTGCCCGTAGGAGGAGGAGGAGGAGGCTGACTCACCAATTAATAGTGACTGAACGCACTGCTACCGTTGAGACGTTGATGATGACGGGATGAGGAGAATCTACCTGTTTAGTCTATTAACGTGACAATGCTTGACAAGTCTCAGAAGAGAATGCTTGATGATGATGATGGTTGCAGGCAGCCTTAAGTAATCCGAAGGCTGCTACTGCTAGTGCTGCTGCTGATAAAAACTATAATAGTATACAGACGACGACGACGACGATGACGTTAGACCATATGGTCAGCTTCTGCTACTGTTTCTGATGATGATGGTAGTCGTAGTAGTAGCAATGATGGTTGCTGTTCCAGCTGGTGTGAAGAACGTAATGTTACAGAGCTGGTGACAACAACGGTTAAGTTGGAGCACGATGACAACGATAAAGAGGATGCTAGAACTGAGGAAATAGAGGGTGTCCAAGTATACAGGCATCATACAATGGCACGTAAGGTTAAGAAACTATAAATGACGATGACTCAGGTACTCTAGTTGCAGCAGGTCTGAGAAAAGAAAGCAGAAGACACTTCGAGCTGGGCTGCGGCAAGGAAGGATGATGACTACCTCGGTCGCTCTCGATGTCGCACTCCTAATGGTAGTAGCTCCCTCATCATCATCCTCGTCTTCGTCGTCATCCACAGAAACATCCCTACACATGCCACCACCCTCCACGGAGCTCCTAGTGGTCCCAGTGGCCGAAGCATTGCTGCCTCCTCCAACCGTGTTAGGACCACCATTAGAAAGATCACTGTGCCCTGCTCGCTTGGCTGCGATCCAAACTGTTGGCACCGAGATGCCATACCTGAATCAATAGCATCGCTCCGCTCAAATAATAATCTGCCACCTTACTTTTGTCCCCACCAATTTCCATTCAGGAGACTATTCTTAGCGGAGCGAAGCGCGGCTGTGACGCTCGGCCATCTCCATGCTGACTTACCCAGGTTAACGTTCTCGCCTGAGAGGCCACGCTCAGCACTGCCAACGGTGCCCACCGACGAGGCTGCGCTCACCGTGTGGCGAGAGGGGGTCCAAAATGACCAGCATGTCCATCTTGAAAGTTTCCATCAATTCCTCATCCGCCGACCGGAGGGTGAAGTTGAACTCATCATCCGAGGAGCTGAGTGGTCGTATGATCAACCGGGATGCATCAAACGATGTCAGAATCGAACCTGCGGGCACAAATGGGGCAGCGTGTTCAACGAGCTTCGCTCCGCTAATTAATTTGTCGAGCATCATGATCTATGAAGATGAGGGCAAGTGAGGGCGATGACTCACCATCGGGTAAGACTAGTGTTACTTGCTCCTTGACAAGGGTATCGCATCTTTCAACATCACCATTTTCATGGACATCACAATCATGCTCATCACCACCACCGCCATACCATAGTAAGAAGCCCAACAAAAGCTGGCCGAGCGGCACTTCCGTCCAGCTGTCAGCCGAGTAAAACTGATTCAAAAATGATACAACCATGAGTACCTGAAGGGTGAAGCAAAGAAGTAACAGACCTTCTCACAGCGCAATGTTGATCCGGCGATAATTTCGTGGCGCAGTGACAAGTTGAGCCATACTCACCAGCGTGTAGCTGCTGATTCCACCATTATAAGGGGAAATCAGGTCTTCGCACAATAATACATGTTTGACAAAAAGCACTAGGGGCCGGAGACAGTCGAAGTGCTGGTTCATCATAGCAATATATGCTGATGTTTCAAGACCTACACGTTAGATGCGAGAAAGGGCGGCAGTTGAGGGCAGGATGGGAGGACCTGTGTGCAGGGGGCCTGATAACGATATCTGAACTTGAACCGGGGCGTGTAGGGAACACTGTGAGTCCAATCCCATACCACACGTTCCACACCTAAGGCGCCAGACATAAGGGGCGTAGCGGAGTTGGAGGTACACCTACCACTGCCGTTCGAACTCGTCGTAAGTTGGCTCTCGACAGCCCACAGTGATGAGGGGTATCCGTGACGACGTTATAACGACTGGCGCTGTGGTGATAGTACCTGAAGCATCAAAACTACATGAACCTCATAGTTCTACTCCGACCAACCCCGAGTCTGTACAACATTACTGCCATGATGATGACACTGCCACATCCAAGAATGAGCGTTGGAGTCAACTCACCCGGAGGGAAGGCGTTGTGTGAGGTAGTCGGACACCAACTCCAGTAACTTCACGCACTCAGCTGCAGATTTGACAGGGTCATCGTCGGGATCTTCATTAGGTGTATCCTCAGTATCATCACGACCACTCATACCAGAGCTCTGAGGAAGGAAAGCGATAAAGTAAAAGGCTACGATAGTAGCTAGAGACGAGGCCCATGCACTAGGCCAACAGTGCTGAGTTCAACACCGTCAGCTCACGACAAGGGCTTCAATACACAAACGAGTCGAGCATCACCCATAAGATACCAAACGATCTACCTCGCTCTGATAGGGATTTGCAGAAGTATCAGACTGCTGCGGGTGGTGATGATGATGACCGGCGGCCACCTTGGCAGGAGCTAATAGCCGTTCATATCGGCGTGATGCAGGCAACAGCTGAAACAGTATCTTTTACCACACCGTCAACCGTCATGGTCGATGACCTTACAACAAAATCTAAATCGCTAGCCCAGGGAAGATGCAAATTGTAGGTGAACCTGCAGCAGCAACAGTTGGAATGGGATCCACGACCGCGACGAGACTCACGATCCGAAAGGGAGGCATTTCAGTGGTCGCCGCCGCCGCACCCTCCGCTTTCGTCTTCATCTTCATTACCACGATTCTCATGACTGGTCGGCAGCGGTGGCACAAATTCTTCAATCATGAACTGCATCTGAGGCAGGCGGGAGTGAGAGCGATAAACAAGTAGTAATTTCGTGGCGCGTGACGGAAGATGCTCCTACTACTACCAGGCTGCATAAACGCATTCTCTTGAGATTATCACCAGAAGTACTGTACGTATCCACGAGGTGCATAAATAATGCCATATCAATTGTTACCTGCCACCAAGTTGAATCGTCAAGCGTCACTGCGCCACGAAATTAGACGAAATGCAGCGCGATACAGTATTCTACATTCCCGAATCGAGATCGGGAGTCCCGGTCATTATCATCAAATCACATTCTGCGCCCGGAACCTATCGATGGTAACTACGTGTCTTGTACTACACAGCAGGGGGCAATGATGGCTGATAGCATGACCGATGATGCATGGAAGCTTCTACCGGATGCACCATCATCACTGTGTCGAATAGTGTGCCTTAATGTATACGTTTCGAGAAAGGTATGGTTGGGGACTAGGCACTGGTTGGAAGAATTTCTCAACGAGTGCAGTTAGTAGAGACAGTCCACTGCGAGAATCCCTCAGGTGAGGATTACTCGATTTTTGGCTGATATCGATGATCCTTGACACTACAGCTCTGAGCCATAGTGATCAGTGATGGTGGTGGAATGTAATGGTAAAGCGATGGAATGTAGTTGTGGAGAGTAAAAAGTTAACTTACTCTGTCAGTCACACTAGGCAGGGTTGGTGGTAGTATTATCGGCGACCGGGCTGCCGATGAAGAGAGTAGTGCTCGGTTACTATGACTGCAAGTCAGAAGGAGGGGGAAGAGCAGCGTTCGACACCTGATACACAGTTAGTACTATTGGCATACACGACGCCCGATGACGACGACGACCAACAAACGCTGTCGGCGGTTTATAGCCACGGATGGGGACAGGCACGCAGACCCCAGTCGTGCCCTCACCTGCTGCTGCTGCTGTTGCTGTTGCTGTTGTTGTTGATGGTAGTTGTACCGAGGTCCATCATCTTCGTCATCAGTGTCAGGAAAGTGCTGTCTCCTGTTCTGAGGCCCGTCGTCCAATGTCGGCGAGATGCTCTTGTCATCACTGCCGTCCGCGCGGATGGCCGCAGCAGGGGGGCGAGAGGGCCGTAACGCCGCCGCCGATGCACTAGGTTTTTGTTGTTGGTGACTTTCTGCGATTCGGGTGGTGACGGCAACAAAGCCCTTCGGCCCTTGAAACGTCGGTTGTTTGTTGCACGTGGCATTCGACAGGGTCTCACTGCCAAAGGAATGCAGTTAGGTGGGGCACCTGGACGACAATTGAGCCCAAAGCCTCCGATCTACCACCCAAACCTTACTGCCGTTCATCCACAGCATGCTCGATGATGCAGGACCCCACGGGACACAGGGATGAGGGCCAACAGTTCCTAAGGCATCTCCACCGGATCACAACTACCCCCAAAGATTATCCATTACCAGCGCTCCGGGCCCCCATGAGATGATGCTGATAATAGAGCTGGGCCTCAGCCTGCTGAAGTGACCAGGCCAAGGATGCGGGTATTCGGTTACTGACATAGTAATTGTGGAAGGGTCCGCATCATGAGGGCGACGAAGTACCGTGGTTGTGTTGGCGTGTTGGTCACTCGAGTGGTGGGTGCTGTGATGACAGACTCTCGCCCCAGCGTAGCATTAGGCTCACCACTCCCCGACACCAAGTTGTCTAAAACGAATCATCCAAAGCGGGTAAGCTCTTGATCGAGCTAGTAAAGATACGCAACGTCGTTGAGTCCAATACAGGCCGACTCTGGCGTCGTGATGCCATCCTACGGCATGATTGAGATGACCCCCATTGACCCACCATGCGGCCTATGGTTCGGCAGCAGCTGCCCTGCCTCCGTCCTCTCAAAAACCGTCGCCTCATTGATGGTGTCAAATTCGTGATGCTCAATAGTACAATTATTACCGCCGACACCATTAGCCGCTGCACTGCACTGATGGTGGACTGCCTCACCGCCAAGGGTCGGATTTTCCCACGCGCCACATAATTCCCGATGCTGCTGCTGCTCGTGCTGCTGCTGCTGCTGATGCCGCCGTCCTACTGCAGTGTCTGGACCGACCGATGACGATGGGGAACCAGGGTTCAACATGATGACAACTCGAACGCCGAGGGAGAAGAGCAGAAGATAGATCTTACGTTTTCAATTCTTGCATTTCATGCATTTAGATATTTCAATACGGCACGTGTCAACAAATCCGTAGATGACCCTGTCCGACGGAGGCGCATGATGAGTGTGAGTACTGAATGAATCTTATTTATCAACATATGATGGCCGGTCGTGCCTCTCATCATTCAGGCCGAAGGCATTCGACTGGATCTACCCGCTCATGAGCAGGGTGATGAGGGGGAGAGCTGGACAAGTCACCCAAGGTAGTGAAGGTCATCGAGGGGTCGGTGCTTAGCACTCTGTTTGGTAGATTCTGGTGTCGTGTTGAACCTTGTTCATCATTATACTTGGCCTGCTCATACCACTCCTTACGTTATTCGTCATGGACTCAAGATAGTCCCCGAGTGAGCCTGGGTGACTTATCTTCGGCTTGATCGATGATTGATGTGGATACGACTCAGTCTCGCTGTTATCGGCGTGCATTCACCTCTCTATCTTCATGAATTTGGCAATGGGAGGGTTGAATACCCTAAGATTCAAGATTGGCCTGTGATTCAGGCAGTCTAAAGCCGGTAAGGGGCGGACTAGTAGACGTGTAGGGTGGGGTAGTTGCCGTCTACGAGAGGCCATGATACAAACCTCTCCATCACGATCGCTTTCATTGCATCATTGTTGTGTCTACGAGTCTGTCACTAGCCTTCTGGGAGCTGGCTTGAATAGATTCAGGATGGGCCCAGCTTCATGAAGGGGGTATCGATTTATCTGCCTCTCTAAGGTGCCCCCAACGTTACATCCTCTATAATGTTCTCATGGCCTCCTCCCGTTCCTTCGTCATGAGACTATACAAGCTTGATTGGTATCTAGCAGAGCCTTATCCAGCCCTCGGGGACCTAGACATTTCCATCATCACTGCCAAACGGCTGAGTGTATGCCCGGTCATACGGCTCTATGGTCATGTTGTGTCGGCTGACCCCGACGCCAGAGTGCAGTGCTGTCTACACGTCCACGGGTATTACCCTAAAATCCTATTCAGTGCCGAGGCCTTCCAAAGCTCTGTCACTGAGAGACAGTTCGCCGAGGGTTTGGAGTATATTATGAATGGTGGTGGTGGCCAATGGGGACAGCAGCAACAGTCTCCGTGCGTGGCTGATGTGAAGAAGACCAGCGTGTCAACATATATGGGTATCATGAGACTTCGGAGGAAATCTTCGAAGTGCGATATGTTAACCCAAGCGTATCCTACAAGCTTGCGCATGCGTACAAATCTTTGTGTGCAAGGTCGGGGAGTAACGGTAGGATCTTCGAGCTGCACATCCCCTACACGCTACAATTGGTTAGCGAATGTGGCCTGGCCGCCGGTACAACAGTCCACATCAAGGCGGATGCCTGTACTGTGAGGCCTCCTCGTGCTAAACACTCTCATTCGGTCCTTGAGCTCGACGCCCCCTGTACGGCCATCCACAATCCTGAAGAAGTTCACGGCGACACTTACCCCGCCTCTGGCCGGCTCTCAACATCTCAGCGGTGTACAGGAAGCCAAGCAGAAGCGGTCTATCCGAGGCCCTCTCCTCTCTCCGTCTCACAGCCCAACGACTCGGACACGATGATGTGCCAACGTCTTCGCACCCTGTGGCGTAGTGAGTACGAGAGGAAGCTTGGCGGAAGGGGTACCGTTCCCCTACATCCCTGAGTCTCGGGCTACTGGTCGTCCTACTCCCCAGAGTATGCCGTGCCATGCCGAGAACGCTGCTAGGTTGGACGCTCTTCGAGAGGCAATCAGCAAGCAGGAGGCTGACAGTGGCTCCCAGGGTGCCTACCAGACGCAGAAGGCTGCCCTTGAGGAGCTGTTTGAGGTCGTACCGGATGAAGCCGTTCCCGGCCCTGATGCTGGTCCTCTGGCCCCACCTCCGCCTGACGTGGGTCCACAAGCGAACGAGTACGCCGAAAGCAATCTTTCGGAATCTTCCGCGGGGAGTGATGTTGGGTTGGGGGTAGCGTGCACGCTACTCGAGAGCAAGGCTGGCAGGGACGAGACCACAGAGGCCGTCTTAGCGCCTCGGATGAACGACTTGTACGAGTTCACTCCGAGCCCACCCTCCAGGGAAGCACTCCTGAAGGAACTGAGCGGGCAGGAGGCCTTGAGCCCGAGGTATCTTACCGCCCCGAAGCAGCACGATAGGACCTCGGCATCGATCGATTACTGCACTCTACTCTACCTGGAGGTGGTGATCCAGCTGCCTAGAGGTATGGACAAGTGGGACCCGACCCTACACCCGATTGTAGCAGTAGTATGCATACTGCGAGATCAACGTCAAGTTCCTCTGCAGCGGACCTGGATAGGTGTTATCGGAGACCTCCTCAAGGAGGATCATGTCCTTACCATCGATCCCCTCGCCACACTCCTTCACGTCTCCTGTGAGACTGAGCTTATATTAGCTCTAGACCACCTCTTCGCACAGTTCGATCCAACAGTAGTCATCAGTTGGGATGCTTCTAGGAAAGGCATCGTCTTCATAGCGGAGCGTGCTCGAGTCCTGGGCCTTCCTGACAACATGTTCCATCGCGTTGCCGTCGCCCCTGTCCCTGGGCCGATGGGGCCATCCACCCTGTACGGTCGGATAACGCTAGACCTCTGGCAGACGCTGCGACAGGAGGACTCCCTCAAGTTGGCGACAACGACGCTTCATGGAGCAGCAAAGCAGTTACTCGGGTTAACTCTACCGAGGATACCGATGTGGTTGCTGCAGGAGTGGTGGACGGATGGATCCCGTTGTACCGAAGCCCTTAAGTATACAGTGAGGCTATGCACGCTTGGTCTGCAAGCTCCTGGATGCAAGTGCCTTGCTAAGTCGGGCTTCCGAGATGGCCTCTGTCCTGGGCATGCCGGATGTGGAGGAGGTAAGGACACCACCACGGGCGTGACTCGATAAGCATTCTAAGGATCATGTACATGACTGACAATACGTGCGGTACTTTACGTCAGCCGAGTTTATAGGAAGCGTTGGAAGCCCGTCGCGACGTAACAGACACTAGCCGGTGAATGGAAGCCATCGACTGTAGGTTCTTACCAGAGGCAGCCAGTACAGAGTTGAGTGTATCCTGCATCGTGCTGCGACGAGGAGTGGCTTCAGTTTGGTTACATCGTCTAAGGCACAGGTACCAGGCAACGGCGACTCGCACAGACTCAGATCTTTTCTGGTCAGGTTAAAGGGCAGCCAGCCCTGGAAGGTGTCCCCATGGTGCTCGAGCCAAGATCCGGTTACTACCGCACCCCCACTATAATTCTAGACTTCCAAAGCCTCTATCCGAGCATTATCATCGCCTACAACATGTGCTACTCGACATGCCTTGGGAGAGTGGAACATCAGGACCTCCTCGTCTCCCTCGGGACGCAGCAGGATAAACCTTACACGGTGAGTGAAGAGCGGGTACTGCTAATACAACCAGGACCCATCATCCACCGTGGTCTTTCGGCTACCTAGCGAGTGTATCGATACGGATCCAGCGCGCCACTAGGACGTAGCGTCCCTTATAATATCGCCGGCCCACGAACAAATCTATTACCCAACCTTCCGAACCGTAAGTGGCACTCGACGCATCGCAATACATGCTTGCGGGCGCTTGAAACAGTAGTAGTTCAGAGAGCCCATCCAAGCAGTTCTGCCTAGCGCGTAGTCCCTCTTACTAACAGTGTGGCAGACTCCGCCCCATCAATGATCATCATCTGATCAATCGGAGCTCAAATAGGAGGGCAGTTTCCCCTGCAAAATATAAAATCGAGTTGAGATCACGCAGCGCAGCATTTCTGTACCACGTTCAGCAGACCTGGCCTTGCAATGGCGGCCGCGCTGACCTCCAGTTGCCATCGCTGAGAACTCGGATAGCCATTCTTCTCGGCCGTCAGATAAAACGTTCGTCATCGTTACTTCAAGAAGACAACGTCGCGGTAGCTTCCAATGGTGCCGTGTTCGTACAACCATCCTGCAGGGTCGGTATCCTCCCTAGGATGCTACACGAGGTCGGCCCACCCCCACCTGCCTTACCACTAGACCGTGCTTCATACAGGTCCTTCAAACGAGGATAATGGTCAAGCGTGCTATGAAGAATGTGAAACCGGATGACTCCCCGGCCCTTCACCGGATCATGGACGCAAGACAGCTCGGCCTCAAGCTCCTGGCCAACGTCACGTGAGTAGCCTCGGGAGCTCTCGTCTTTCGTGAGCTCACCTTTCACAGGTATGGGTACGCTGGAGCATCGTACTCTGGAAGGATGCCTTGCTCTGAGCTGGCTGATGCAATAGTCATGACAGCCCGCCGGACACTACAACATGCCATGTCCGTGGCCGAAGATATGGGCGCGACGGTTTTCTACGGCGACACGGACTCTATGTTCATACGGTGAGGTGTGGACCGTTTGGTAACTGTCCATTCCCTCTTCAGACCGCCCAGCGACCACTGTGGATCAGTGGAAGCCGCCTTCGAGTTCGGCCGTCGCCTGGCAGATTGCGTCACCAGTGCCAACCCCTGGCCGGTGAAGCTCCAACTCGAGAAAAGTTTGCATGCCGTGCATTCTAGTGTCGAAGAAGAGATATTGCGGATGGGCGTATGAGCATCCAAAGGCGTCCCCTGTCTTCTTTGCCAAAGGCATCGAAACCGTCAGGAGAGACAGCTGCCCCTTTACTGCGAACGCTGTGCGGACCGTGCTGGAGGCTATGTTTAGAACGGATCCCCGAGCCGATGAGGCCCTCCATATTGAGGCTGGGAGGCGAGCTGGTCGTGATGTCATCAGACGTGTTTTGAATGGTGAAATAAGCAAGGTGGACTTCATCTTCCAGAACCAAGTACGACTGAGTTACCGAGGGAAGAATCTTCCGCCGGCCGCACATGTAGCTGTCATTCAAGGCTTGGACACTGGCTACAAGGAACGAGTCGCCTACGTTGTGGCACGGAAGGCCGGTGACCGATCCAACGCGAAGCTCCTCGATAGGGTGATGCCGCCTTACAGGGTCGCCGGGCCAAGAGGCCTAGTGTTGGACACGAACTACTACCTCACCAAACAGTTCTTCCCGGCGGTGCAGCGTATCTTGGCTCCGATCGTGCCTAACGTCGCTGATTGGTTGAGCGAGAATCTTCAAGTGCCTGGAGGTGCTGGGAGCTTGGAGTGTTTTTCCTGCCATACACCGCTCGACCATCGACAAGGTCACCGCTGGGTCTGCGACTCTTGCCTAGCGCGAAGCCCGGCTGTTGTAGTCCGCGGTGGGGCCGTGAGAGCTCGCCTTTGTGAAGCGAAATCTCGGGCGTCGAGGCGTCTGTGCGAGTACTGTACGGAAGGGTCTCTGGTGATGGCCGCTGGATGCGGTGATGCCTACCACTGCGAGAACTACTTCCTCCGTTCCGATGCCCCCATAGCTGAACTAAGGGCTAGACGTTATCTCGCTGAGCTCGATGACAGGCTTCCGGGTGATTGGGGTCCTCAGTATCACAGCCAGAGCGACTCTAAAAGGGCATCCAGTGCTAAGACGGAGGTGCAGATGAGTCAGGAAACTCTCTCCGACGTGCTCGCTGAACTAGGTGCTCTCGAAGATTCTGACGGCGCTGAGGTTTATTCACAGGAGGTCGGTTCATGCGATATTCCGATCGAACAGTCACCGCCCGAAGGAGAGCCCGAGGACCTCTCCGGCGTGGATCTATATAGCGACTTCTCTATCGAGGAGGACTCCTCGCTTGGTGATGCGCAGGGCCACTCTGTTGATCACGATGATGATCTTTCGTTGACTTCTTGGTCTAGTCATGTCGCTGATTCAACCCTAGACGTCCTGGAGGAGCCGGCCGAGACACGAGAGGAGGCCATCGATTCGATCTCGCTGTCCGATGACCAGGGTACGCCCAGACCGGTCAGTGAGAGCAGCAGCTTGGAAATAATCGATTGCGATTGAAGGCACCGTTGAGGAGGGCTGAAGTGCCGCTTGGTCCGAGTCGGGGCGTGAGAGGCGACCACTGCGAGTGAGGACATCGCATAAAGGCGAGCTAGATTTTTATTGTGTTTTATGGTGATTTGTTACACCCTTGCACAGCGTCGAGTTATGCTAAGTACTGGGCAGTCTACGGGAACGCAACACAGCAGAGATCAGTCAGAAACGATCAATCTATCAACGAGGCTTAGCTCACTGTTCTGCAAGCTCCATGCATCAAACTCACGAATTCTGCCGAGCAACACCTCAGTCCTCTCGCCGCCGAGGATCGCTCCCAAGTCCCACTGGTGCTCGATAGGGTCCTCGATCGACAGGCACCTGCCCCTTCTGCAGGTCTTAGGGAACACACCGCCCAGCCTAGGACTAATGCAATGGCTCTCCAGGTCCATCGCGCACAGCAAGCGAACGAAAGCTCGACAAAGCGTTTCGCAGTCACAGGGGACGCTCACAGCTTCGGCCACGCCCGTCATGGCGATAGCAATGGCATAGCCACCGAACCATCCCTTCGATTGGCCGCACATGTTGTGGCGTTTCATCCAGTGCTTGATGACTCGAACAGCATCAGCAAGTCCAGGCCAGGTCTCTACTTTTTGAGACAGCCAAATGCTCTTCCTGCACCCGAGGGCGTTATTGAATGTCACATCCATGACCGTGCGCGTGGCCTTGTGAATAATGGTCAACACCGGCACTCTTCCACCGAGCCCTGTAGCGGCGACAGTGAACTGGGACGACTCACAAAGTGTTCGATTGAGAACCAGGAGCTGGGCCTGAGCAGCCTCTCGAGGAGGGTAGGTTGCCTTCTCTACCTCACTCAGACTGGAGACCCACGCTTGAGGAGAGGAAGCACCGATCGGTACCAGCGTAACGTCCACGTCACCATTTGGTAAGGCGAGACCCGCGGCTGCTGCGCCGTATTCAACGCAGGTCATACCGGCAGGCTCGATAACATCTTTGAAACGTTCGATGGCTTCGAGTGCTGCTCGTCGCTCCTCGGCCCTGGGCCGAAGACTATGGAGGAGTTCCGGGGTCGGGAACACTGTGCTATGGGTTTCAAGCTCGATACAGACTTTCTCACCACGGTGGTCGGCAACTCCGATGCCTTCGCTTAGAGATGAAGAACCGTTTCCTTGGAGGGACAGCTCTAGGCGATCACAGAGGAGATCTCGATACTCGATGGTGATACAGTCGGGCCGGCTACTCGCGAACTTCTTCCTCATGGCTTCACCCTCAGCGACTCTCGCCGGTGATGCCTCAGCGATGCTGCTGAGGATTCGGATCGCTCCCTCGTAGTCTCCAGCGGCTTCACACGCCCGCACAACTGCCGAAAGCGTCTGCCGTTGTGGAGTAAGGCTTCGGTCACACAGCTCCTCCCACAGCTCAGTGGCCTCTCTGCCCCTCCCTGCTCGAGCACAAGCCGCTATCGCGACTGTATAACAGACGACGTCCGGCTCATCGATGCGCCGTAGCAAGTCGAGGCTCTCGGACCACAGCCCTAGGCGCTCATAAGCGCACAAAATACACGTGGCCAGCACCTTGTCACCACCGGCCTCGAAGCCGCTAGCCGACAGCAGCTCCAGGCCATCAGCAGCATACCCCGCTCGGATGCATCCGGAGATGGCAGTGGCTAGATGCTGCCTGTCAATGGCGATGGCGCCACGGACTTCATCCAATAGATGGCGGTAGGCAGGAGGCGGAGAGCCATCCTGGGCCAGTCGGTGGAGGAGCAGTTGTAGAGTATGAGGATCCCTCAGGTGACGAGGCATCGACCTCCACACGTCCATCGCCGCTGATCCGGTCATCGGCATGGAGAGGAAGGCGTTGTAGGTCCGTGAGGTGGCCATGTTGTTATCCTCACTCAGCCTGAGCAGCTCTCTGGCTTCGGCCTCACACCCCATCCGAGCACAGGAGGCGATGCCCGAGTTCACCGCAACCGAGTTGAGCGTAGAGAGGTTAGCGCCGACCAAAGCAGCGATCTCGCAGCAACTGTACGCGTCCATGGAGAAGGCCTGGCTGTATGTAAATGCATCCGGAAGGACGTTGTGCTGGTGGGCCTTGGTAAGGAGGTCCCTGGCCTGTTCTGGGGTTCCCCTCCCTCCCTTCAAAGACTTGAGCAGCCTGTTCAAATGCCTGGTAGACCTTATCGACAGCAGCTCTGCACTGGCCATGCGGAAGTTGCTACAGCTGAGCATTCCTCACCCACCGATACTGTACTAACGAGACTCACACGGAAAGCCGAGAAACTATCGTTATGGTAGTGCCAATAGAGGCTGTTGGTGTTGTTGTTAAGGACGTTGTTGTAGGATACAATCAGAGACTGCGGGGTAGGGCTTCACTTCTACTCGGTACGTTGCTTCTTCCGCTTTATGAAGGACTTGTAAGGAGTTTTGCGCTTCTCCTGCTTCGGAGCGTCCGAGGAAAGAGCCACATTGCCGGCTACGTCTGAAGAGGACGGATAGAGGGCTACTCGTGCAGCGCAAGGAGGTACCTTCATCGACCTCCTCAGTGGGGCCCTCAGCAGTGGTCTCCTGCTCAGCATCCTGGCCTGCGGTGCCTTCTAGGATCTCATCATCCAACCTATCGAGATCCCCAGCAGCCCCTCCACCATCATACCCGAGTTCCACGAGTGCTGTCATTATCCCTCGGCAAGACAGCCGCACCTGCGACAGCATACAACGTAGAGGCACCCCAGCAGCAGTGGCAACAGCAGCAGGGCCAGTGTACTACCCCTCGCTTCCGTTGATGCTTCAACCATTCTCCGGGCTCATCGGCCCTGACTACTACGCACTGGCTCTGGGCTACGTCATTAGGGCCAATCTCAACCCGGTACTTCACACCCAAATGCTCCCAATACGCGAACTTCTGCCCGGGAGTGTACCTAGGGTGGCACGAGTGTGGAGATTACAAGAAGATGGGAAGGAGTGGTATGGATTGAGGTAACGTACTCCCTCCGATGGTCGAGCCAGGCGTCCACTCCAGCCGAGAGGAGAGCCCTCTTGACAGCTATCGAGGCCGAGTCGACCTCGGCCTTCTCCCGAGCCTTCTGCTTCCACGCGATTGGTATCTAGATACGGCCGATGGAAGATACTAATCCCTCGCTCGGCTGAGCCTACCACGACAACTTCATGTTTGCTGCCCTTCTCCACTCGTTGCTGCTGCTTCACCTGATGGCAAGCGCATCCCTTCCTGCCCTCCGACACCCCCTCCTGCCTACGGCATGCATCAACACTCTCTGCTCACGATTCTTTATCCTATTGATCTCCACCTTAATCAGAGTCTCATCAACCCCCATCCTCCCGCATCTTTCGGACCTACGGCGCGCCGTGTGCGCACAACAGACGGCCACGTTAGTACTGTCTTCTGTATGGTCCTTTGTAGGTCCCTCCTCCGCTGCTCCAAGGAGTCTGGTTCCAACTTCACCTCGGCAGCTCGGTCTCTCGCCTTCTTCCGTTTCCCAGCTGCCGCCTCTACCGGTACTGCTGCGGTCGTCGAAGGGTCGCATCCTTCTGCCTCCACCGTCGTGTTCTTCTTCGACTTGCGTGGCATGATTCCGAGGAACCAAAGTGAAGAAGAGAAGAAGAGAACTTATCGAGGAGACTGGACCCTTTGGCAATGACCTCAGACACGCTATCGCTGACACCCCGTCGCATCTGCACGGCTCCGAAGAATTCAAAGGAGAACTGTGTAGAAGGGATAGACAGTCTATCATAAACTAGCTGCTAGTCGGTAGGAATACTGGGCCACGCTGGGCGCACATCCAGTATCGGGAAAGCCTCTACCGGAGAGGTTGAGCGCACAACGAACTCGAGACGAGTGATGATTGGGGAAAATACCAGTGAATGGTAGCGCAGAGTCAGGATATGTCTAGGGTTACCTGACGAGACATCATATAGGATGCGAAAATGTCGCGCGCCGCGAAATTTACAAGTCGAACTTCTTACCGAGCTGATAACACGGGCACGGCAAATAGGGCACTTAGCGTTCGACGGGTCCTGCTGCAGCAGCCTCGCACAATCTGAGCCTGATCGAGTGCAGCTGGAAGAGGGAATGTCGATGACTGCGATTGTCGGGAACAAGACACCCCTCCCTTGCCCTTACATAGAGCTGTGTGTCCGCAGGGTAACAAGGCAGTGTTGATGGGGTTAGTCAGGCATATCGAACAAGTATCCCTCGACTTGGCACCCCGCTGCCTTCGCCTGATAACGTCGGCATGGTCGTGGGTTCGATCCCTGCAACCTACCGTTTTTGGTCATATCAGCAAGACCATAGAGCGCGCCAGTAGCCACGACTTTGCCGTTTGGTAGTTTGTGTATTTGCTCGGACACAGTGAGCGTAGTGGCATCAGCGTCAGCGGCCGAGAGGTACATCAAAGTGCTGCTGTGTGTCGCTGCTACGAACACCTCTATGACCTGAACAACGACGTAGCACATTATCCCTACTCCCATTGACCCGGGTTCGAGTCCCGGCTAGTGTATTTTGGCTTGATGGCTACACGGGTAAACAATACTAGTACTTACCAGCGGCCAATGCTGCTCACTCATCGCCTTCAGCATGACTGAAGCTGGTTCCAAGTCGAATTCGAGAGTGGTGGTTTGGGTGTCGGGACTAGTACTAGGCACACGCTCACTTGCCGAATGCTCATAGCTCAGCACTGGCCAATGCAAACGTCGACCGCGGGAAGAAGAGGAGGGCTCATCTGAGGAGGACTAGGTGTCTGCGCTAAGGATGCCTCGACCGGCCGTACACTTGTTGATGGCGTTCATGTAGACAGTGACCATAGTGTCAGCAGAGTAGACCAGAGTGAACACCACCTTACCACTCTCCACTCGAAAGGACGATCTATCGACCTGAAGGAGGCGGTCTGTGCATACCCACACTGAGCGAGGCTCCCTACATATGCCTGGACGGCTACTGGCGTCAGATGCTCGCCAGCGGCTGCTGTTCTGCTAGGGCGACCCGTATCCGAGGCGTTCACGGCGCTACCGGCAGGATTGAGGACAACTTCACTTGAAGTGCCATCGGGGTTCAACCGTATCTGATGAGAAGGAGAATGGTGTACGCCGGGATCGAACCAGAGACCTACCACACGCTGCTGGGGTAATGGTGGTAATGTCCGAGACTCCTGTTGGCCCATGCCTGAATAAAAAGTCTGATGCATACTCATGAGAAGCATCCTAGGCATGAACGCAACCAAAGATGCCAGCGTAAGATACTTCTTGGTTCCATTATTCACTCGAATCGTCGGTATCACTAGCACGCGTACACAACTCCGTCGTTGGTCCTGGCAGAACCAACCCTGCCGTCCAAGTATTGATAGTTGCCTCGTCCTGAAGTGGAGCTAACCTGGCTATCATTCGATACTACAGTAGTTGTTACTTTAAGATGTTTAGGGCTGATATCGACTGTTGCTAGCCGGTCGAGCAATGCCTCCACCGCTAGCATCATCTCAGCTGCACACGCACTGGCGGATTTGATAACTTCCAGGGTCTCGAAGCTGGGCCCTCCTTCGCCACCAGCGACGGTCGAGGTCGCGATACCTGACGATTGGGAGACAAGGTTGGAGGCTAAGTTCAACTGGACGGCCCCGCCCGTCTCCAAAATGACGGCAGCCGAAGATAACGGACCACTCGTTGCTCAAATTATCGCGACTCTGGTGGCCACTACCGATATTCCCCTCCGCCCTGGGCGCGATGGGCCGCAAGATGCCTACCATCGAGGTGACGGATTATCCGTCCAAGATTGCCGGCATGCTTCGTTTGAAAATCCACCAACATCGATTGCATATCAACCAGCAGCTGTTCAGCTCTTCTGGTTCTAAAACATCAGGTGTGATGCCGACGAGAGGCTCAATGTAGGTACTAGAAGGGACTACTTCTTGCCTACTGCAGCGACACCCTAGTAGTAGGGTGACCCTACTTCCACGATGAATAACAGCAAATTCTGATTGCCGAATAATACTCAGACAACCCCGATTAGTACAGATCAGCCGTTATCCAGCCAACGGCCTTGGTGTGCTTTCGGAGGACCGGTTGAGTAGCCTCATCTAGCATGGTCTCTCCAATAGAGTTATCGGGCAGCAGAAGCCACCTCTTAGTGAGGATGATGCCAAGGGCTTTACTCAAGGCAGACACGTGGGGCTCGAGCGAAGTAGTGTACTGAACGTATGGAAGAACAAGGAATAGAACTTACGACCTCTCGATTTCAAGTACCCCCCTAACGACACCCACCCCAACCGTTGCACCATATCACCTCTGACTGCGCTTTCGACACTTCAGCAATACTCCGATTAACCCCTGCTCTACCAGTGGACGATGAGGACGCCGATGAGGATGTCGTCGCTGGACTACGAGACTTGTGTTTCCGCGGCATGTCGATAAGAAGGTAAGAGGGATTCCGCTCCAACTGCGGGATGAACATCAACTCGATACCTCCTTTTTATGGCTGTCAGACTATGGCTTGCCCGTCTTTCACTGCAACGCAAGGGCCTTCGAGATGAGGAGCCAAGTCCCCTGACGATAGGAGACAGTCTACAACCTACTTCCACCGGGGTAGTAGTAGTAGTAATATTAGCCATTCGTTCCACTGTCTCCTTAAAAACTCAGCGCGCCGCTGGCAGCAAGCGCAATATGCTCACGAGTAATACAAAACATCCTCAGGGGAGCTAGAGGTGTCAGAAAGTACAGTCTACCCATCTTGTCATTGTTGTTGCTGTTGCTCAAGACCTCCGCCCCCCTCTTCTTTAGTCGTCTTACCAAGCATCTGAGGAAGCATTACTACACTTGAGTGAATACTATACAGACCTTGCCACTGGTACCAGCAGCAACCCGTGTTAAGAATGGCGGAATACCTCGCTGTCTTGACCCTCTGCTCACCTTCTGCAATTCTCCGCTCTCTTTCAATGCTGCAGTCTCACTGCCTCCACCGATGCACTTACCGTCAATAAAAACGCGTGGAACCTATGGGAGAACGTGGGGGTTGGCGGAAGTTACCGGCTGTAGTTGGACCCACTGTCCTGGCACCAGTGATTTCGTTGAGATAGTCCTGAATGGCAGCGCAATCCGGGCGGCCATCCAGTTCCACCACCTTGTACTCGGCACCTGCAATGGGTTATGATATTATGAGTTAACCTCGAGGGCTACCCTACCGATGCTGTTTAAAGCATTCTTGGCCCTCTTGCAGTGTGGACAGTAGCTCTTGCTGAAGACCATCACCCTGTTCTGCTTTATCTCGTCGTCAACGAACTTCTTTACTTCCTCTGTACTGATTGGGGCCCCTCCTCCAGCAGGTGACAAACAGTTACCCATAACTACAACTTATACTACTTCAAAAAGGTCTACCAAACTGACTGTTCTTTCTCAACGTTGATAAGCCAATATTCACTCATATAATTCCCCCGAGACCCTCGTGGGCCATAGCTAGCCACCTTCGCAATGAACAGCGCCGTCGCTACCGGGGATACCAATACACTACGAACTCAACTCATGAGGGAGCAACAAAACTCCGATTCTGGGCGACTGCAACGAGGAATACTGAGAGCCTTTTAAGCAACCCATCGGCCTCTCTTGCCCAGCCCGGGCGATAGCTCAGTCAATTAGGCTTGGATTAACGTTTTCAACTCTCCACTGTGGACTTTGGCCACGGTATCGTCGCCGCCACCGATGAACTTGCCCTTCACAAACACACGCGGTACCTGCCACAGGAAAATACCCGTGATAAACTATAAAGGAGGAGCCTTACACTACGAGCGCCAGTGAGCTGGCCTAAGTAGTCTTGAATGTCCGCACAATCATCACGTTGATCGAGCTCGATAACCTTGGCATCGGCGTTGATCGAAGCAAGGGCCTCCTTAGCCTTCTTGCAGAAAGGGCAGTAGCTCTTGCTGAAGACCATAACTTTGTTGGAGGCAATCTCGTTATCAACGAAACTCTTAACAGACATAGTGGCGAATGAGATGAGACTTAACGAATAACAACTGACAAGAAGCACCTGCCACGTGAGCTTCGTTTGCATTCATGACGACCGATGCACGATTGCTAGTGTATTTGATTGTGGTCAATAAAGCTCGGCTACACAAGTTGTGCAGCAGATATCCTGAGGGAATACCACCCCGGAAGGATTTCACCATGCCAGGATTGTTTCCCAGAGCGGATACCGGCCAGTATCAACACACACAGCCTCTTCCTGAGACGCAACCGACAGATCCATGAGCTCTAGTAGGACGTAACCACGCCTGAGAGGGGGACTCTACTTCGGTCTAGCCACCCATACCACACAAAGTAAGATCATCCCGCATTCTGTATAGAAGGAGACAGACCTGTGTAGCGGTGGCAACTGACCAAGCCCACTGCGAACACCGATCGATCCACTGCTTGACAGAACAGGCTTCTCGTAAGACAATCCGACCATCTTTAAGGTTGGGCTGAGAAACTACCTTATGAGGGCGGAAGCACCGAGCTGAGAGTGGCGTCACGCAACACGCGAGCCCAAAGATCGCTGAGGAAATCAGTAAGATTGCAAGATTTTCTTAGGAGAGCTAGCATGCGAATCGACGGATCTCAATCGAATCGATTACAGTGGGTTGAACATCATAATGGCAAAACTTACTCCAGCTTCTAGGAGTGTGTGAAGGTTTGATATGAAGTCTCTCTTCAGAAGTTGTAAGTTTATCGAATTTTCATCCCTAACGGGAGACCGTTGGCCATCGTTGTCGTCGTCGGTGCTTTCCATGGCCCAGCCTTGTTGCAATGTTCAACAGCAGCAGCAGCAGCACCAGGAGCAGCATATCACTACTCCCGTGCAATCTGCCGCTCTCAGCTGCAGCCTCGGTGGTAGTGGAAGCACTTCTTCCACGACCTCGTCATCCTGTCGAAGGGGTCGTTTCAATCTTGAGCCTGTCGTGAGCCTCTCTCCCCTTGGACGCTCGTGATCTATCGGCCGCCATTCTCTACAAGGGTGATGTTGATGATGGTGCTGCTGTCGTTGGCTGTAATGGGTCTCTGGCCGCACCTCACACTAAAGTTCGCCGTATAGGTCGGTTTGTGTGTGCTGAAGCAGAGCGCGATAGTGTTCCACAGATGGTCCAGCGTAGGCGTGTGGGCCGATTCGAAGTCACAACTTTGCTGTCTGGTTGTGTGATATCGAGATCCGAGGATTCTTTCCGGAACGGTGAAGAGGTCGTCATCAAGCGGTCTTCTTTTCCTTAGTTTTACCCCTTTTTGACTGCTATCTTTGCAGTCACATGTAGGTATTGTTCAACTTGCAACACATTCTGTGTCCGTCTCTTCGGTTGTTTGTTCGGATTATATCAATTCCATCGCGCGTCCCTCCTTTCACTGCCGTGAGCAGTGAATTTTTGTGGGACCATAGCGGTTGGCGTGCTGGCAAAGCACTTAGTTTGTGTGTCGCTAGCTTGCTGATGCCCCTGCGTAGGTGTCGTCAACAGTGGTTGGCGCATTCGAGACATCTTGAGTTTGTTCTTCGTCTCTGTGAGACTTGCCGTTTCCTCGAGGCGCGAGGACTGTTCGAGATGCGCTGAGTTGCTTTGGTCAATACTTGAGCTGCTCTCCTTGCTTGTCTGCGGGTAGAGGTTAACTAACTGTACCGTAGATTATCGGAGGTAATCCAGGATGTCGCAACTCTGTGGTGTGCATCAAGTACTATGTCATTGCATAGTCCTGGTCCTCTGTTGTGGCCTGTCTGTCGGAGACGTGTCAGTGTCCCGGCGACACGAAACACTGCGACCGCGTCAACTCCGTTTTTCAAGAGGTACTTGCCGAGAAGCACGTTCTCGCTGGTAAACGAGGGGGAAAGCATCCAAGCGGAGTGTACAGGGGTCGACATTGAAACAATGCTGTTTGATCTGTTCGTAGATGATTGCTCTCGCGTGGTGGAATTGACTTCACGTCGTCCAACTTGTCGGGAACCTCAGCGTACGTACGCCCCTCGATAGGTGGCATAGCAGAACGAAGCAGCTGGGACTAGAGTGTATAATGCGAGGATGGCCCCTCTCAGCCTCCGCACCAAGCGGGAGCAGGGAAATCATGCTGATACTGCCGCACTCAGAACGACTAACTCGAAGAGGAACAATGCTCAACTACAGCCTTGGAGGAGCTTGAAACAGTTGCCAGTAACAGGTGCACGCGTGCGCTGACCCGCACGCATGCGCATCACAGAAGTTAGGGCATATCACCCGTGTTGAAGAGTGTTCGCACACAGTTAAACAACTCATGACGAGCCGTGTGAGTTCTGACTACGATCTACCACCTTTGGCTCCTAAAGGGGGCACCTTTGCTGGTGTGGCTTGTCTGGCGAACTCTATCATTGGTACGGGTATGCTAACCCTCGCCTATGGTCTGTCCAGGTGTGGTTGGGCTTTAGGCATCTCGTGGTTTATAGTTTGCGCGGTTCTCTCTGGATTCACCGCACACCTCTTGAACTGTATCGCTGTAGCAATGCCTGAGAAACGGCTCACCTACAACACAGTTTCTGTCCACGCTGGCCTTCCCTGGCTGGCCCCGGTCACAGACGTCGTCCTTTTTGTCAACAACGCCCTCATGGATACAGTGTATCTTCAAGTATTTGCTGATATTGGCCTCTCATTGACGGAGCACTTCAGCCCGGGGTCTACTCAGACTAATCGATTCTGGATAAGGGCGGGTTTCATCGGGCTCGTTATTGTTCTCTTGTTGCCAATATGCATGGCTAAGCATATATCAGCTAATGCTCTCACAAGTGCGATCGGCTTAACACTATTCCTGTATTCAGTCATTGCAGGAGTGAGCTATGCAGCCGCGACTGAAGAGGTTGCTGGAACCGATTCAGTCGGCTTCCCACCAGAATCTGACATATGGCAGATGCTCTCTGTAATGCCCCTGTTCGTTGGGGCCTATTCTTGTCACTTCGTCGTCCTACCAGTTGCACAAGACACTACGAACAGGAATATGAGGAAGCTGGATGTCATCCTCTTCCTTGCCTTTGTTGTTGTCACGGTCTTCTTTGTAGTAGCAATGGTAATACCCTATTATGTCTATGGTTATGAGGTTACCTCCAACTTCTATCTCAGTTTACCACTGGGCCATCCAGCGATACTTACAGGCTACATAACACTACCTATTGCCCTACTAACGGCCTTCCCAATTATATTATTCGCTGCTAGGCAGTCCCTGGGGGAGGCGCTATGCTACTTTTGGCCGTCTTTGAAGGATACAAACAAGCTGCATATCGGGTCTACTCTGCTATTCATAATTTTCTGTCTGTCGATCTCGCTCGGAGTAGAAGATCTAGGATACACGTACTCATTTATGTCCATTGTCACCGCTAACACGTTAGTCTTCATTTTTCCAACTATGTTGTACTGTATCATTTTCTACGAAAGGGAAGCTCTGAAAGATGATGAGAAGTCGCGCGGTGTTAGTCTACGTTCCCTTTCTAGTCAGAGTCTCACCTGGTACATCTCAATCTGCTTATTCACTTTTGGGGTCCTGATGTTCCCCCTCTGTCTGTCAGGCCTTCTCAACACCATTGCTACTAGTTGAGCTTATATCCGTGTCAGTCAGTCTTTCATCCATCATTGTTCGTCGTTATCAAGTTTTTGTAGTATGTCATCCGGTTGTTGTCCCCATTCTTGCTGTTGCGTCACCTCTGCCATCCCTGCCAAAATCTCATGTAGTCAGCGCAGTAGTCAGTCCATTTCATAGGAAGAACTTCTTTTCGCTGAAGTCCCATCAGTTGGCAGCTGCCTCTGGTATTTATTATTGCGTTACCCAGTTCGACAGCCATTCGAACTCACTGAAGACCTTTCCCTCGACCGGAGAGGGCGAGCTTGAGCTCAACGATCATAGGCGTCAGTAGTCCGCTTCCCCTTCGTATGTTGAGCAACTTCAGTGGCCTTTGTCGTGGGAAGAGGGTACAGTGACGTCGAAGGATCCAATAAACACTCGAACGACTTAACGCAAAACGGCAAACTTGTGCTGAGCGTCGTTGCAAGTAAGAACGCAAGATTCCAAGATTCGAGCGAGAGCCGTCATCATGTTCCCTCAATCCGTCGCTAGAATCATTCCTCGGGGGAATTTCAAGGATCATTGTCATTAATCTCTATCAGGTTTGTTTTGGTTTATATAATTTCTACTTATTACCTGTAGCAAGGCCTGTGCTTTGCATGGTCGAGAGTACTCTTCCCAATAAGTTGCAGCAGCAGCAGCATCAGCCAGATGAAGCAGCGCCACCTTCTCACATCCGAAGGGGCAGGTTCAGCCTTGGTCCTTTGCTTCCCTTACCTAGTGATGATGCTGATACTCTGAGAGATGCTACTTTGCGCAAGGACACTGACTGCGAGAAGCCGGCCTCTACCAGGCCGTGTTGTCCGAGAGTTCGACGTGTTGGTAGGTTCGAGTGTGAAGCCGCTGAGCCTTGTGACCTCATCAAAAGGCGGAGAGTTGGGCGCTTCGATGTCGTCACTGTACCTACTGCTTGCATGGTCTCTAGGAGTGAAGATCCTTCCCAGATGGCCATGGCCGTTCTCCGACACGTACCTTGCAGTTGAGCTTCCCTGCTGCATCATCTTCTACTACAACTAGTGGTCCTGTGACTAACACTCAACAATTTACTACTTTTCCAAGACTGCTGCTCTTGTCACTTTGTCGTCATTCCTTCTCGAGTATAACGTCAAGGCTCCCTACGTGCTGGGAACAGTTGATGTACTTGGATCATTTTCTATGGCTGATCACTACTGAAGGAATCATCCCGTAACCGCAGTCTGCAATATACTGGTCTTAGGGTGCTCGAGGCAAGCAGATGATCTTATGAGACTTTCTGAGACTTGCCTCGATTTTGTTGTCAACGGCTTCGCAGTCGTGTACCCAGCTCTTAGTGATATGTGTCACCTCTTCCACTGCCTGTACCATTGTAACACAGAAATTGATGGGGTTTCGGAGGTTTTGGCATTTTGTACGTTGTGATTCGATCTGGCTGAGTAGTGCAGCCGAGTATGATGACTATGATACAATTGTCAGGCAGGATTCGAGCACCCGGGCCTGGGTTAACGCCAACTCTAGTGTGCTTCCCGATGTCTTTTGCGAGTTGCGTTTAACTCAATCCATTTTGAAATGGAGGCGTTTTGATAGGCTGTCGTGATGGTGGCAAGAAGACGGATAACAGCTAGGATCGTCCCTGTGGGAGGGGTGGATGATGAGGAGCAAGAGCCAGCCCTGAGGGGAGCCATAGCGAAAAGGTAGTTGGCTGCTGCCAATCCGGGTTGATGTGCTCGAGTGCTCCGAGTGGCTTGCCTGTGGTTCTATGTATCTCGTAGTTCAAGACGTCGAGGGGGTAGTGTCTCGGTCAGGACAGTACGATCGAGGAGCACGATGAGGCGGAGAGCTCGAGCCACGGTGATGACGGTAAGGAGTGCTGCTGTGCGGTGGGTTCTCCCTCTACCAGTATATCAGGTTCAGCACACGATGAAGCAACAACCAAGGTGGGGTGGGTGGTAATGATGAGGAAGGTCATCGGTTATGGCAGGATAGCGCGACCAAGGCAAAGACGGTCTGTGCTGTTGATGCAGAGGTCTTAGACAGGTATGGCAGTACTACAGTCAGGGGGTTATCGAGTGATCATTATCCTGTGTCACCATCATATTTGCCCCTGAATACTGTTGGCCAACGTCCCAATGGTATTGTCAGGTTGCGAGGTGCTGTTGGACATCAGCTTCGCCGTGATGCACCTGAAGAGGGACGCGGTTGGACGCTCGCTTCAAGAAGGGCTTCGAGGTCTCATGCGTTACCTTGTGTCCCCGCCGATTCACCAAGCTACCTAGTGTGTTCATACTCAGTCGGTACTCGGCAACCGGCAGCTCGGCTATCGGTCCACCGTCGACCCCCACCACAGATCAGCCAATCATGAGCTCTCCGGAGGGTGGTGGCCTAAAGGCGATCGTCGCCTCGATCGCTCGGAAGACACTTCTTCGAATCTGTTATGTGGTTGGTCGTGCTAGCAGTGAGTTGCGAGATCTCCCCGCCCAGTCGCCTGACCTACCGCTACTCCCTTGTTAGTCCACCATGCTAGCCGGCCTGGAGACGGACATAGTGGGGGAACCCTCTCCAGACGAGACAACAGGGATGCTCATCTTCCAAGTGCTACAAATGCTCTGCTTGGCAGCGTTCACTGTGGAGCTATTCATCCACGTGAAGAGGCTGGGTAGGTGCTGCTGCACACCGTCATTTCTCTCCTCTCTATCGCCTGCTGCGAAGTGCAGTACATTCTCTATGGGACTCTTGTTAGAACCCCTCTCGTGATGTCTCTCTCTTGCTAGGATGGGACATCTTCCTTGACTCTTGGATATTGGTTGACTTCATGCTTCTGGTGTTCGGAGTTTATGACGTCTACTTCGGCCTGAGATCGATTGAGTCCGCCTCTGATTGGTCTTATTCTACCGGCCACAAGCTGCAACTAGGCTCGGCTATGAGGGCTATAAGACTCATACGGTAAACCACCCGATTCTTCCCGCGGCTGTTCCGTTGAGGAAACCTCGCTGTGCCTCAGGCCAGTGAGCCTTGTTCGCCACAGTAGTGGCCTGGGGCAGTTGTGGGTGCTAGTCTCCGGTATCGCCTCTACCCTCCGCAGTCTGGCTTGGATATCCCTCGTCCTCGGTGTCATAATGTGAGTACGATCATTCCGCCAATGAATGTGGGCTCGTCTCCCTGGCTTCAATGCACTGCTACGAGTCAGAGATAGCACCGAAGAATACGCCCCCTAAAAACCCGTGCTGATCTTGTCGGCAGAACCTTGCAAACATTCCCTGGTTTCGGGATATCTCCAACCGTCTTCAATCCAATCCGACTCACTGCACGTCCGTCCTTCATCTTGTCCGTGGTAACCCATGTAGCGCTTTTCAACTCCAATAGGTTCATGGTAGCTAGTTACTTGACTCTAATAGTAGGCCAGGCCACCGCTCATCTACCAACTCCTAGCGAGGTGACGACCATCGTCCCCACGCCACTCTATTCAGCTCCTCTAGGTAGCCCTGGCCCTCAGCACGCCTGGGGACGCGGCTGCTTTCGACAATGTAACTGGTAGAGTACGGGGTGCTCAGCCGAACAACAAGTTTCTGGTGTTTATGTAGTTGTTCGGGCCAGGTGCACATTTGGCCGGAGTTGAGCCAATACTTTGGTAACATCGGTAGGTCGATGTTGACGTGCCTTCAGCTAGTTACTCTCGATAATTGGTATGTGGTCTCGCGGGAAGTAAGCTTGCGGGATGTCAACTCAGCTTGATTGACTCGTCAAGGTGGCTGAGAGGAATTGGGCGGCTAACCTATTGATCATCGCTGTCGTGTACACCTGCTCCTATGGGATGCTGAAGGCCCTTCTCGGAGTGGTCGTCGAGAGGGTTATGGCGATATCTGCAGATAACGAGGAGGAACGCGGGAGGGTACTACTTTCTCATGTGACAACCTTGGCCGGACGCTATCTTGGCAGCTCATTTACCAGCTAGAGGTTAGATTTATACGCTCGATGCGGAGTGCCTTCGAGCGAGCTGACATTGATGGGTCGGGTACTCTGAGATGGGAGGAATTCGAGTCCTGTGTGCTGAGCGATCGGGCAGTGAAGGTGAGTAGCTCAAGTGCTGCTTCCCCACTACCTTGGTGTCATTCAGAGGAAGCTTGCCTTGATTGACATAGACTCGTCGATGATTGAGGAGCTTTTCAAGATCCTCGATGTGGATGATTCTGGACATATAACGTGTGATGAGTTCATAGGCGGTCTACTGAGACTCCGGGTAACTCGACGGTAGTAGTAGTTGTGTAGGGGATACTGGTTCAGGGTCAAGCGAGAGGTAGGGACATGCTCACTCTGAGGGTATCATTGTTGGGTATATTGGAGCGCCTGGAGGACATAGAAGACAGGACGCGGATGATGAACCTCACCCTGAAGAGTGTAAGATTCGGTCGTTTCTGGACATGTGCGGAGGAAGTGATGCAGCTAAGGACGTCTCCGAGGATTCCGTCATGCCGTTCAGATCGTCGATGACGTGAATCAGTGGACTGAGCTCTTCCTGGGTAATAGACTGAGGTGCCAGGCAGTGCAGGATACTATCGACTGGAATGCTAAGGTTACTACTGTTAAACGAGCTGTCCTGGACAATCTGCACACCGTAAGTCCTGGGTGGAAGAAATATTGAATAGGTCACTTTCGGGTACAGGGTATTCAGAAGGATCGAGAGGAGGTAGTGCGCACAGCTGCTGCTGCTGCTGCACGGGATGGTAGAGGACGGAGGAGCTGTGAAGATGGTGGTAACGCGCTAGGGGAGGAGGGGCTATCGGAGGCCGGTCGAGTTTGCACCTTGTTCAGGGAAGTCAGATGAAATGGGGTGGGTGGTGGACACGAAAGAGAAGCGATGACCGGAAGCTGCAACGGTTGAGCCGTATCCAAACTCGACATCCTCACGCCATCATTCGTGTCATGCATCAATGATACTTGTCTCTCCCTGGCCTCTAGCGTGTTGAGTTGGGGGAACAGCATCTCCTCACTTCTCACCTTCTCGCAGCGTATTCTGTGTCTAAACCCACAGACTCCTCTTCCCTACTCTCCGACCCCCCTCCCCAGTGCTCTCCTCAATCGTAGAGCACTACCAACAGTAACTCCCACTTTCACAACACTCCATCACAGCGGTTAAGGTCGCTGTCCATCTAAAACTGGGTAGTAACACACCTACCATGCTCTTGGGGGAAGACTATGATTCATCATCAGGCGATCTTCCTCCAACCACAGCGCACTTCTCCCTAGTCTTGGCCTCCGAGTGTCGTGCCAACGGGGCCTTCAACGATCTAAATTATTTCAACCAGCTTGCTCGGTGCGCCACTTACAGCTCGCGAGATCACCACTGAGCGCCGTTGTAGCATCACCAACGACCGACATTAAAAAGCCAAGCCATCGCCAAGCAGCAGCAGCTACATCAAAGTGGGCTGGCGACCGAGTGCTGATCTCATAGATTTCGAAATGCAGATACGCGTAAGCCTTCCTCTGAGAGATGTTGCCCAAGGGAGAACTCCAAGGTCTGAGGTCGTCCGGGGTGGAGATGAGTACGGCGTCTGGTGTTTATCTTAATCCTTGATGAGGGTTGCTTGTGACAGGTGGTCCTATTATGGGTGGCAACAGTGAGCCGAGCACTGAGAGTGGCGGTAATGGGCCCAGCTGTGGTGTCGAAGTTGAGCCGAGTAATCGTGCGTGGGGATCCGAAAGGCGTAGACGAGAGACTGCGAGAATGGCGGAGATCTACAAACGCTGTAATACGATATCACACAGCCAAAACGAGTCTACATATGACTGAGTGCCTTCTGACAGATAAAGCCGGGATGATGAGTATTGGCTGGGACAGGCCCCCGATCGGGACCTACAACTGTTTGATATCTCCTCGTGGACCCACTCTGATTACCGCCGGCAGCCACTTCAGAGTCAGCGGCATCGCCTCTGATTTTTCGTTATTCCCTCTGCCTTAGATGGTTATCTGCGAGGCTCCTGCTAGGGATAATGCCCACTCCCTCGCCCTCTACCTCAAGAAGCGTTTTGGCGTTACGGAACTTGTACGACCCAGGTTCAAGGCTCATCCTGTTGATGTTGTCACTGTTGTAGGTGAGAGTGTCGAGTGATAACGATGCTCGATACCCTCGAGAGGCTTTCGAGCTTCTGGGAATTGGTGTGCACGACTTGGTGAGTCCGCAGTATCGCCTTAGCTGGACATTCTGCTGTTTCAGCCCTTCGCTGACGGGTGTGCCCCGCCGGACTCGGTAGTGGAGGCCTTCCTGGAGATCCTAGACGCGTCCCTCTACCGCCGCTCCAAGAAGCGGAGTGAATCAGACGCCTCCCCACCGCCCTGTGTCGCCATTCACTGCATCTCCGGTCTGGGAAGGTCCCCAGCAATGGTCGCGCTCGGCCTTATCGAACGGGAGAAGATGGAGCCTTCGGAAGCGGTAAGTTGTCGTTGACTCAGGACTGTTAGGATCGAGTCTGGCAGACCCCTGTGAGGGCCGTTTTCCGTCAGGTTCGTCTGGTCCGCAAACTGCGTAGTTCGAGATGCCTGACGAAGGAGCAGTCCACGTTCCTGCTCAACTACAAGCCAATGTACCCTCCCCCATCTGGTGTACTCACTATACCCTGTTTTTGCCAGGCACAGAAGGAAAACCCGAATTCTCGGGTGTCTGTGCTCGCCGTTCCGCAGGAGACCTGCCAGGAAGCGAGGTATCGAGGGATGCTCTGAGATCGTCCTTAGCCGAGCGGAGAGCTACTCGACAGCAAGCCCAGATATATGTGACAGCTCGAGAAAATGACAGCGTCGCGCTCGAGGCCGTGTGAAGAGTTTTGTTAGTCCTGCCGTGACGATTTGTTGTTTGAGTAGAGCTGGGAGAGTGCAACGAGTTGTATACAACGAGAGCCTTGCGTGATAGTAGTGGTGAAGCAGTAGATTATTACGTGCATTAAATTTACCATTCATGAGTGCTGCTATTAGAGGGCGTTAACTACCGATGCACAGTCCCCAGTTGAGATGGCGCGTTATCGCGTGTGCCACGCATGTGTGCGGTATGACTGCTCTTGAGAGGATAACTGCAGACGAGCGTTCTGTTCACCATAAACAGTAGAGCCGAGTCGCCGTTCAGCGACGGCCCTTCCCATCGTCCAACATCGACGCTCTGAGAAGATCCTCCTTACGGGCAGCGATAAGGTTCCCTCACTGATCGACTCTGAGGTTGCCCTTCAGAGTCGATCAGTCGACTACTAGATTAAACCTAGTATGACGAGGTTTGTTTGACTGCAACACCTCCCCACTTTCATGGTAACCACCACATCGTACTAGGACAAATTTCACTCCAATTGCCATTTACTTGCGGCCGCTGTTTGCCGCCCTTCTCCACTAGTTCAACTCGTCAAAACCTCTAAGCCAACACCGACTAGTCTAGTAGTGTTGATGGTACGACCTAGAGCTTCAACACAGCCCTCGAAACCGCAGAAGCAAGTTCTCAGTTCTCCGCGAGGGATGAGAAGTAAATCCGCGAGTCGGTCAGGTCGAACTTCACAGTGTATGCTCGGAAGATAGGGTGCCCGAGGGTGACAATTCCAGTTTGCTGGGGGTGAATGTCTATAACGCAAGTACCCGACTGACAGGAGTGGGTATAGTGCTCGGGCTTTATTCGAATATCCACCATATGAGGGGCCTCTCCAATATCGAACGCTAGTGTGGGTAAGTAGGGTACCGCCTCTTCCTTCACCAGATTGAAGCCTGTAAGAGGATTACTCCATATCGGTTTATCGATCGCGAGCATTTTCCTGGAGATAGCATCCTTAGTGACCCTTATTATCCGGTCGAAATCGGAAAGAGGCAGAACAATCGACGAGTCTCCGGTATCCACGATAGCGGATTCAGGGGCATGCCGCCTGAGGGTATCACCAGTCACATTTCGCTGCCTCGACAGATCTCCGAGATAGTTGAGGAGCCTCAGCGGCCACATTGGGACAGTTATCTCCTTGCCGAAGAACGCGAGATCTCCGCTGAAGGAGACGTATGACGCGGAGTTTCGGTGTGAGTCGCCCAAAGATAGTGTTCCCGAGATGTAGGCATTACCCCCGTTGTCTGCTTGGATTGAATATGATAGTTTTGAGATGACGTTCTTTCTTCGTAACTCCTCCAAGAAGGTCGGAAGTCCATCTTCGCGGCCCATGGATAAACCTAGGTAGGCACATATCGGGAAGTTGATATCAAGAGTCCTAGTATATCCAACCACCAATCCGAGTCGGAATCCTTGTATGGTCTTGTTACCCACATTCAGCGTCAGACTGTGCATCACATAACGGTAAACCTCGCCGCTCCCAAATCGCACTCTGATTTTCCTTCTCCTCATAACATCATCACACGGGCTATGTTCGGGACAGAAGTAGCAACCCGTCTTAAGATTGCTGCAGCTTCCTACTCCATATACTCCCTCGTACCACGGACCGTAAATGGCGAACCTCGCGGCGCTACCGGAGTCAACGATAAAGTTGAGGGTCTGGTTATCGAGGGCTAGGGGAACACGTAATTGTCGAAGCGGTAGGGTGATCGGCTCTCCCTGGAGGAAGCCGAAAAGTACACTTAAGTGTGCTGTTAGAATGCGGATAGGGTTTGTGACCATGCCACTATGAAACACGAACACCTGCCTGAAGAAATGAATGCCCGATTGCTAGCCTCCTGAGATAGAAGACTTCTCGAATCCACGGAAATGAACACCGCTCGAGGAAGAGGAGCGCAGAGCCCGTCGAGCGTGCGCGCGCCCGTGTAGATGCAGCACTTCTGGTAGACCACCACATGATGATGAAACATAGATAGCTCTCCGAAAGATGCTTGGGCTCTTTACAGCACGGGTAAGCAAATAGCTATCTATATATAGTAGTAGAAGGTCCGATTTCGGAGCTGATCAGTAGTACTTTAAGTACAGTATATGTGAACAACTCTTCTACAGTTCCCCACCTGTCGATTGATATAGCGGACCATATTTACATTGGCTTCAAAACGGAGGACGTCAATACGGGTGTGTGTGAGTTTAAAGTCCAACGCCTACGACAGTTCGGCTTAGTTAGACTAGCACCACCGACGTACCTTTCTAAGGGGGATTAGTTCGAGTACGAGTACGACCGACGCGTGTCAATAAGGCTCTTACATCGGATCACCCGAGAGTCTGATATGTCCGCCAGAATTCCGTGAGTCAGTGAGAAGGGGCAGCCGACTGCCAACCGTGGTTGAGATACACCGCAGTTGGGAAAGACATCAGTCGGTTGGAAGAGTAGACCGATACAGGCTGACACCAACGGTTACTGCTTAACCCAACCAGTTAGTCGACAAACCCTGTTCACTCGGGAGGGTTTATAGGCTCCCTTACGCGGCTGCACTCCTCTTTGGAGATACGGGCAATATTATCGAGTCTCTCTTACCGCTGAACTAGAACGCAATCCTCCAACACAAATCATTATCACTTCGTTCATGGTACCAGCATTATCTGAATGCGAATACAGCCCGCCTCGGGACATTCACTTCTGTTTCTTCCCCGACGCGACCGGGTTGGCATTGGTTAGCCTGAGCAGTCTCGGGGCTGCCGAAGGGTTCGACGTTTGCCTCTGCAGTGAGAGGTAGATTATGGATTCTTCCAGATCGAACTTCACGCTGCACGCACGGAAGAAGGGGTGACCCAATGACAAGAGTCCACTCCTTTGGGGTTTAATATCAAGAACGCATGTGCGAAAGTCGCGCGAGTGGATATAGTGCTCCGGCTTTATTCGAATATCCACAATATGAGGGGCCTCTCCAATGTCGAAAGCTAGTGTGGGTAAGTAGGGTACCGCCTCCTCCTTCACCAGATTGAGGCCGGTTGCGGGATCCCTCCATATGATCTCATCAGCCACGATCTTGCCTCTGGGCATTGCCTTCTGAATAGCTCCTCTGATCCTATCGAAATCGGTGGCTGGCAGAGTGAGCGATAAGGCACCCGTGTCTACAATGGCAGGTTCGGGGGCATGCCGCCTGATAGCGTCGCCAGTCTCACCATGTTGCTTCGACAAGTCCCCGAGAAAATCCAAGAGCCTCAGCGGCCACAACGGAATAGTTATCTTGCTATTGAGGGAGTCCCGCTCCCTGCTAAAGGGTATGTATTGGTCTCCACTAGTGTCCGAGCTGCCCAATTCCAGAGTCCCTGAGATTCTACGTCCTCTCCAGCTGGCTCGGATCGAATACGATAGCTTGGAGATGATCTTCTTCCTCTCTCTGTGGTTAGGTTCCCCAGACCGAGCGCTGCTTTGTGCCTCACGTACTCGTAGGACTCGCCACTCCCGAAACCCACCTGCCGTCTGCGCCTCAAGAGGATATCCTCGCACGGGTTATGTTCGGGACAGAAGTAGCATCCCGTGGTGAGGTTGCTGCAGCTCCCAACTCCGTGCAATCCCTCGTACCACGGACCGTAAATGGCGAAACTTGCGGCGCTACCGGAGTCAACGATCAAGTTTAGGGTCTGGTTATCGAGGACTAGGGGAACGCGCGACTTTGTCAGTGGCAGGGTGATCGGCTCTCGCCGGAGTAATACGAGGAGTACGCCAATGTGAGCAGTATGAGTGAGCTCCCGCATCATGAGCATGACCTTTTCTGAGAGACGAAAACTCAAACACCTGTTGACGGGAGTATTCGTCTATGCGGCAGCACTCGCAGAGAGCTCAGCTATGATGAGTTCGATACCGCAACGATATCAATACCCTGATCACATTATCCAAGCCAGAGCCTCTGTCCAGCAGTAGTTGGCGCCCGGGAATCGAGCGTGCCGGAACTGATAGGTCGCTCGGAGACAGGTCACATCAGGCCTCAAGAGTGCGCCCGTGTGAAGACAATAAACAACCTTGCTGTCTCTGAGTGCTGGAGACGACGACAAGATCAGTCTCTTGATGTGGATCTCTGTGGATCTGTGACTAAGCGCGATGTCGCGCGGTGGTGTGAGTCAGTGACTGTTTTCGGTTCTCGTCAATCGAATGACTATCGACGGCTTAACTCCCGATATTTCGTCCAGCATCAATCTCCCCTCCGACCCAGGAGACCGGCGGCGGCTTCGTGACTGTTAGCGGAAGCGAGTTCACGAGATGTCTACGCGCTCCGGCAAACAGCATGAGGAGTCAGGAAGGCCAATGAAGAATTGAAGACGCTGCTGGACAGACTGCATGCGATGTATACGGGCGCGCAAGAGGATCTGTGTGAGGGTCAGAGAAAGTTAATCAAGGTTATGGAGAGAGCATGGTAGGCTCAGAGAGGAGATTTCGAGGATAAACAGATCCGGCATGGCCGCGGGTCTGAGTGCAGCGTACGCAAACACTGGGAACTGGTGGGATGCAGCAGGCCCGACAGGGACGGAACTCTGATCTGGGTGACCGGTGGAGACATCAGAGAGACAGAGACACGGGCGCATCGCCTCCGTATAGTCGGAAGAGTGGCAGCAAGCTGAAGTAGTGGTGCTAGACAGCTTTTTCGCGAAAAGATGGCAGGCTAGGGATCAGAGTAGCTGAAGGTGATGTAGGCGGTGCCGTACGCGCGGCCGTAGATCTTGGGTATGAAGGGAAGAGCCCTGGATCCTTTGAGCCTGAGTTATTCATAAGGGAAGTCGGCTCGATCCAGTGAGCAGACTTTGAAGGATGCAATAGGTGAAAAGAATGCACAGCAGTTCACAAAAGGGGCCTCAACGCCTTTGTGAGGGTGAAGAAGTGTGGAGTTGAGCGGCTGCTAAGGGAGGGCATTAAGGTGCAATGGAGACTTATCAGACCCGAGCTGAAACACAGGAGGAAGATGTGCTATCGGTGCTGTGAACTGGTAAAAATGCCCATCCGCCAGCGACTGCTCAAAACTCCTGTCTGCTATAAGTGCGGTGCAGAGGGGCACCAGGGACGAGTGCGAAGCCACAAAAGTGTGCGAACTGCGGAGGTTCTCACTAGAGCGGTCGATCACAAGCTTTGCCCAGCAGCGTGCAGGCTGGCTTGAGGCGAGAATTAGGGGGTATAGCGAAACGGTATTGAGCGGAGGGCGATGAGACCTCCATGCATGGGTACCATTCGCGTTGTACAATTAAATATGGGTAGGAGCAGTGTGAGTCTTTAGAGCAGCTGTGCAGAATATTCCGGAAGCCGGGACGTCATAGCAATTCAAAGAACCGCCTCTGCAGAGTAGTTTGTATGCGGATTCTGAGTGATAGCAGTCAATGGAGCTATGTGAGCGTATCGGAGCGGAGCCGAGTTGCTTTCCCCTATAAAGCCTACAGTCAACTACAGAATTGTCAGTCAGTGCAGTGACATGCGGGACTGGGTGGCGGTAGATAGTCCCGCTGCTTAGGTGATGGCAAAGAAACCTCCGTATTATATCAGGATACTGCCCTTCTGATGGTACGACCACAATGGAGAGTGCCTCTTGGGGAGTTGATGCCCTGGTCAGCCATCGGCGGACAGTCCTGTTGTGACAGCGCGCGTGGAGTGGGGCGTAGGGGGCACGCTGATGAGGTCGTATCAACGAAGGAGGAGTCGTTCTGGAGGACTGGGCAGAGAAGGATAGCCTACACGTGATTAATGACTGCGAGTCCCCCTACGCTTCCGCAGCCACCGCGCACTTGTAGTGATGGTTCTATCATCACCTCCCAGTGATGTTACGATGTGCTCTGTGGATCTCGTGGAACGGGTTTGCGGACTGGCAGGTGGACTGGGATGATCCTTCTTCTGCTGTATCCGATCATGCGGCTGTTAAGGTAGCCATAAGCCTGCGGCTCATTGCTCGTCAGGAACCACCATGGAGAGGTAGGGTAGGCTGAATGAGGATCGGTTTGCTGAAAGGATATGCAGCGTTCTCCCACAGTGGCATCCCTCCTGGAAGGACTGAATGGGCGGCGACTGTGCGAGGCACAGCTTCAATCTGTGAAGCTATAGCTCAATGCGTGGAGGATTGCCGAGGCAGGTCGCGTAAGCTCAAGGCTCCGAGGCCGGTATGGTGGACGCCGGAGATTGGCGATTTGGAACGCAAAGGTATCCTGGTTGCGAAAGCGGGTGCAGAGGACAAACAACTCCTCGGAAACAAGGGCGGAACTCCGAGAGGCATCACGGGCTCTGCGACGGGCTAAGAGGGCCAGGGGCTAAGGAGCATGCACGTAGGGAGCTCGCGTCTCTGGAGAGTCCCACTGCAGCGTTTGAATATCATCGGAAGTGGCGTGCCGCTCGTCGACCGGCAATACATCCTTACCTCTCGGCTGAGGAGCTCGCGAAAGGCCTGTTTCCCATGGAAGAACCTGACTCTTCCGGAGCGAGGCAGACATGAGGGAAAGGAATGGCCGACGTGATAAGAGGGCTAAAGCAGCTCCCACCTGAGAGGTTGAGCCCGTCTCCAGGGCAGAGCTCCTGGCTAGTGCGAAAGAGGTGAGGGCATCATCATGTCCGGGAATAGACTCGGTTCCAGTTCGCGCAATGCAGCTCACGATAGAGGAGCCTCAGGTGTTCTGCGAGATGTTCACCGCATTCCTTCAGCGTAGGCAGCTGCCCAGTGATCTTAAGAGTGGCTACGTTATAACGCTGCCAAAGGGGCATGATAGACCGGCATGGGAGGTGAAGTCATGGAGGCCGATAGCTGTACTGACTGCACTCACTCGCGTCTTTGAGCGACTCGTATATCGGCGAGTTGAACGGCTGATAGAGTTTCCAGGCTCCTTTCATGCCTACCTTCCGGGCAAAGGATGCGATACTGCGGTCGCAAACCTTGAGAGCGAAATAAGGAAGATCTGGCAGAATGGCTACAGTGCAGGGTGCATCTTCCTCAGACATTGAAGGGGCGTTCGACAAGTGCAGTCCTTGGGCGACCCTCAAGGAGATGTAAAGCCCGCGGGCTCCAGGGTGACTACCTTGTTCTACTCTCTGATTATCTGAGTGGCCGACGAGTCTCTTTGCACCATGCAGGAGATGTCTCCACGATGGAGCTCACGCAGAGGGGACGGCGCAAGGAGGAGTATTGTCCCCTGGATATTCAACTGTTTTATGCTGCATCCCTGAGCGACGTCCTATCGCCCTGGGCCTACGTGACGTATGCTGATGATGCCGTTGTGATCTTCCAGTATAAAACTGAGGAAGAGGTACGGGACGCCGCTCGAGCAATCCATGCTGCACTCGAAAAATGGTGTGGGTTGAGTGAAAGTGAAGCTCTCCTGGCCGAAGACACAGTTGATGTGCTTCCCAAAAATGCCAGGCGCACGGAGGTATCGGGTGCCACATCAACATGGGTGATCACGTGATTGTGGAGTCGCCAGTACGATGGATTGGAGTGGCACTGGATCGGAAATTTGGGTGGGGGTGCTCATGCGGCAAACATTCTCACTCGGCTTGAGGGGATATACCACTCTGTAAAAGCGCATGTCCGAAGCTCATGGGGATTGGGCCCCGACGTCGCGCTGGTGCTTTTTGAGGCAGTGGCTCGTGGCTGCCTGCTGCACGCGGTTGGCTAGCTGGGGACATGCGGCCCTCCCGCGCCAGGATTGCCACGCAGCTGAGGGCGCTACAGGCTCGGTTCTACCGGAGGGCTCGGAGATTGAGCGCGCGTACCTACCGCCTTTGTGTCACATACAGGGACCGGACGGATACCCTGGGATCTCCTATGCGTATCCCAATGTATAAAACGTCGGCTGTCCGTGACAGGCTTTCCCGCAGTACCCTCCTTGCATGAAGAGCTCCAACGCATAGCTATGGGGAGCTCCGGTCAGATCCCCAGTCTCGGCGGCGAGAGCTTAGGCCTCTCACCATCAGTAGCGGCGGAAAGAGCCCTTGCAGAAAGTGGGTATTCTATACTGACGGGGCAGCATCGCGGAATCAAACTGCTGGATGCGCGGCGGTATTGAAGACGCAGTACGGTGGAGTGGAATATGTGGGGCTGGAAATTGCCTGCACATGCAACTCCACTACAGGCTGAGCTCTTGGGAGTCCTCCGTGCAGTGGAGGCTGGCGGGGAGATGCGACTCGGGGAGATATGTGTCGGCACGGACTGCCAACGGGCAATTGACCTTCTAGCTGGGCTTGCCAAGCGGAGGCTCTGTCGTGGAATTGTAGTGCAGTACATCCGGCAGCGCGCACTGGACCTGCAGTGAATGTGGAGTTGCGGTACGTTAGGTCAAAAGTCCTGCGAAGGAACCGCCGAGCGGACCAGTTAGCGAAACTGCTCTCGCTACACGGGGATGATCCGCCGTTCATCGTACCCATAGATCGCGTGGTGGTCTCAGAGAGGAGGTGAGGAAATGCGTTGAGCAGCAGTCGGACACTACTATAGAAAGCGAGGTCGAGGGAAAGCTAGGAAGATCTATCCAGGGGAGTTTGTGCCCACCGCATCAGCTCTGAAGATGCTTAGGGGGCTGGAAGGCTGCCGAAATCTCTGGGGACTTATTTCAGGACAGAGCCGGCTGCGATACTGCCGAAGCCGAATTGATGGGGGCAGTGATGAATGTCCGAACTGTGACGCTCAGGTCACGGAGGATGTGAGACATTTTCTGTACGAGTGCGAGCGATGGAAGAGCCAACGGGAGGCATTAGTTAAGAAGTGAACCTGCGAGGGCTAAGCATGGCCTCCCAAAGGGGAGACTGTCATCAGAAGCCAGGGATCTGGCGATGGTACTCGAAGGGTTTCTGCGAATGACTGGAAGGGTCTTC